>CACRXK020000071.1:0-132714 GCA_902702795.2 Paramuricea clavata
GTGGAAGTTGGGAAAACTCGAAATTGTATGAAAACACTCCGCCCTTCGGGCGTCGTGTTTCCATACAATTTCTCGTTTTCCCAATTCCACTCGTGTTGATATAACTGTATATCAACACGGAAAATGTTTTATATTTGTTAAATATCAAATACATTGGATGGTAGATACTAGATATCATATTTATATTCGGGCTATGCAAATATTTTCTAAAGGAGATTGGGATACTGATTACCCAATTTAGTGTGCTCGCCATTTATTTATTGTCAAGAGAAAAAGTTGTTCACTACGGCAGGACTACCTGTCACTTTTCTGATATAAAATTACGTCTATCCGGACACTGAGTTAGGTTATGGCCTATTTTTCAGTTTTTACTCCAAAGAACTTATTTAATTTAATTTAACATCACAGAAAAAAAAGTGTTTTTCTATATTCGACAATGTACGCCGCACATTTAAGACATTTAATAAAAAAAGTGACGAAAACATGATTCAAAATTACAGTGTGAGCAAACAGTACATTTTTGGACGTGGGTGCAGAACATGATTCTTCTGGTAAAGAACTTAAGAACATGATTTTTTAAAAGAACAAAATATTTACTACTATTATCTTGGCTATATTAGCTGCGTTATTCGCTAGATACTACAGTATAAACTACTGGCCGTGCACTACAAGTGCTTAAATTATTGTCTATTTTTATGCTAACATGTTTAAATGTAACTTACTATACAGAAATTTGCGAGTATTAATCAAACTCTTCAGAAGAGTTCAATCTGACAGCAATGAACAACATAAGCACATTGCGCATGCTCCAGCCATCATAGCCAAGCATGTGTCTTCATCATTTTGTTTCTGCTGTCGTCTTCTGTCTTCATACACATAAACAGTTTGTGGCTGTTGTCCTGGTGGATACTGAGCTGAGGTACCATATGGACCAGGTCCTCCGTGGCCATATGGGCCAGGTGCATAAGGGCCTTGACCAGGCGGTGGTGCACCATAGCCTTGTTGAGGATACGGTCCAGGTCCACTATATGGGGGTGGTGCTCCTTGTTGGTACTGCTCAAAACCAACATTACCTTGTGGTGGGGGATATGGAGTATGGTGAGGGTTCTGTGGAGGATGACTCATTGTGACAAATATGTGGTCTAACAGCGGTATGAACAAATCTGTGAACAAAAGAAATGGAAAAAAGGAAATTATAGGGAAAATATGGAAAGAAGGAACAAAAACAAAATAGACAATTTTCCAATAGGTAGTTAATTAAGGGATAATGTAAAAAGCCAAGTACATCGGAAAGGACATTGCAGCCAAATTATTGATAGCCTACAAACATAGATGGTAATTCATATTTCCAGTCTATACCGATTTGCTTGGCAGCTTGTTCCCAGTTTATGATTGGTGGAATAAATAATTATATATTTTTTCTGATTTGCACTTATGATACAATACAGCCTGTGAGCAGGCATTTATTTGCTTGTGGCAGGCGAGACAAATAAACACAAGCAAGCTAGATACAATATCAAATTGTGTTGGTTGCTTAACTAGGCTGTTTATAATACTGTGTAAATTTTATACAATTATTAAGACCTAACCAGGAGGAGCTGCGAAAATTGCAACTATAGGTCCTCTGGCAGGAATCGAACCTGTGACCCTGCTATTCCAGTGCAGTGCTCTAACCAATTGAGCTACAGAGTCCAGTTGTCAAGCTTTAACCACAAGTTCACAAACACAAACACAGACCGTGCGCAAGCAGAAAGATGCCTGCCGCGGCTGGGTTTTGAACCCGCAGGCCGCAACCTTCGAATTACTAGAATGATGTTCTACCAACTGAGCTACACGGTCAGACGGATTTAAAACTGGAAATTATGAACTATATACTGACATTATATATTAAATAATATCTTATTGAATTCTGATTGTTTAATTGGTTATGGCCACGTGATATTGAATAGAAAATTCCATTTCCCAAGAGTGCAATGGAATACGTTCCATTGCACTCTTTGCAAGTGCAATTGTACTATACGTTTTATTTCATTGCACTCTTTGCATTTTCGATAAATCGCATCCGTCAAAACGCTTCTCATACAAATCTATTAGTCTATTTTGGTGTTATATAAAACAAATAATGAATGTTTATTTGTGCAATGGTAAGAATATTTTCATTCGGTGAAAGATGGAATGTTCCATTCAACTTGGCTGTCGCCTCATTGGGATTCCATCTTTCACCTCATGAAAATATTCTTACCATTGCACTCATAAACATTCATTATTTGTATACTAGATACTCTTTCTGCTTGCGTGCAGTCTGGAAATTATGAAATACTCACTCGAGAACATTTTCAATATATATTTTGAGGTAAAACGAAAAACTATATATATATATATAGTTAACGAACTGAATTTAATCGCCTGAAGATTGCCACAAATAGTGGCATGAAACTTAAAGTAGCGAGAAATTGAAACATTTTAAGATAACAAATTAATTCGCTCTGCTAAATAATTTGTAGTATTGAGCACTCTTTTATCTATAACGAAAAACAAAACTGTTTATATATATATATATATATATATATATATATATATATATATATATATATATATATATATATATATATATATATATATATATAATTCAGTCAAGGTTTGAATGTTTGCGTCGCTACTCTGAGTTTCACTCTTTACGCGATCATCAGGCATGATCGCGTAAAGCGTGAAACTCAGAGTAGCGACGCAAACATTCAAACCTTGACTGAATTAATTCCGCTCTACTTATTATGGTATTGAGCGCTCTTCTACCTTACGTCAACTCATCGACTATTTTTTTGAATATAGTCTTCAGTATATATATATATATATATATATATATATATATATATATATATATATATATATATATATATATATATATATATATATATATATATATATATATATATATATACATATATATATATATATATATATGTGTAATTGTATGTGTAATTGTACACTCCGTAATATGTTAAGATGAAAATGTTCTAGAGTGTGTATTATATAATTTCCATACTCAGCGCAAGCAGAAAGATGTTGTCTGCCGCGGCTGGGTCTCGAACCGCGACCTTCGAATTACTAGATCATTTTGACTACTTTTGTTCGGTTTGGGATGGTCTTGCAAATATGTATTTCGAATCATATATGAGTAGAGTGCTCAATATACCGAAGTACGTATACAGCAAATAAAGACAAAATCAAATAAACCAAGTTTACTTTATATATATATATATATATATATATATATATATATATATATATATATATATATATATATATATATATATATATATATATATATATATATATATATATATATATATATATATATATATATATATATATATATATATATATTGAAAATGTTATACACACACACACCCACCCATCATACAGCACAAAATGTTATACACACACCCCCGCGTGCAGGCAGACCTCTCGCAGTCTAGTATTGGATGGTACACTTCAACAAATTTGACTAACTAGTCATATTTATTACTCAATACGTAACATTCTTCAAAAAAATATCCTAGTTAATTAAATAGCAACCTAGCTAGGTAGAATATTAACATTCATACGCGCATCAGCTGCTTGACACAAAACCACTTCAAAATAAAATATACAATATAACATATTCCTTTTAATATACATAAAAGCTTGTCACTTACCTATCGATAAACAAAGATTATTAATAAACTAAGATCAAGCACAACCTCACACTATAGAGTTGGTTAGATAAGAAGCTGTGAGATTTGCCAAACAAATTCTGTTCCCATCGGCATACTTTAGAGCTAGCCGAGCTAAGACAAACTTCGACAGTTGTCATAACACATTATTTGAACTATCGTAGTTGTAGCAATATTTTAGCCCTCACCTTAATCTAATTCCCTCCTTTGAAAAGCTTGTGTTATTTATCCAAGAAAATGATAAAGCAATACAAATTTTTAATATTAAAACGACGTAACACTGAATTTAATATTTCGCTATTTGTTGTACAAGCGCCGCCCGGTCTATATTATTGGTCCAACCTGCGAGCAGGTTGATTTTATAAATAGATGAAATACTTCATATAGTCTTATGTGTAGTCACAGATATACTTTTATCTTCGACCTCTGATCTTCAATTCGCCTGAGTAAAATATTGTTTTTAACACGAGAAGATAAAAGTCGTATCTTCAAGCCACCGTATAATGTTCTGTTTATTATATAGTATCAAGCGAAATATTGTGAAATTTCACGCTCAAAAGCAAATTGGAAAAGTCACGTGATCGATATCTTCACGTATTTTTCAGTCTTTTCAGTATCTCACTCTCTCTCACTCTCTACTATAGTACTAATATAATAAATATATTTATTTTTTTATTTGTGCATGCCTAGTATATCCAAGCAAAACAAAAAAAGAAAAAAATTATATCTTGAGGAAACCTCACGAAGCCGTCTGCTGCCAAAACACGGCCACTGGAAACAAAATTACCTTGCACTTGAGAAGAGGGTCTAAATTGCAGGTTGCATAAAGATGGCTTTTGGCTATTTTCATGTTGTTTAATAGGCAATAAAATCATAAGTCTAATCCAAATCCAACCCCCAATCCTAACCTGGGGTCTAAATCCTAACTGAGGCCCCAAAAGTCAACCACCAATCGACTCTCCTTTTGTTAACTTTGAGCACATCAATCAACGTCTATGATATTTTCTAAGTAATGACTATTGAAGGTGTTGCGCGAATACATGTATCTGAGGTGAGATTACCATTCATCGTATACACAGTCTTAAGAGGGTCCTGAAGGGGGGGGGGGTCCCAATCCCATTTCCCACCTGAAATTTTGGCAAAATCCCAGTCCCAGTTGGATTTTTATTAGAAATCCCAGTCCCAGTTATTGAAATCCCAGTCAATAAAAAACCCTTTATTTATCGGTGGAATAAACAGTTTTAAGACCTTTTAAGCAAGTGGCGGACACTTTATGAAATATTAGGGGGGGGGGGCTCGTGCCGAAGGCACGGAAAATTTTTAAATTTGAATCCCAGAAATGGCATTTGCAGCATTCTGAGACACGTATAATCAGAAAACCCAGAATTCCGGGCGCCAGAGTATGCCTGTTCGCAGGTAGTGCTGTGAATAATATAGTTAACAACAAAAATCATGACCAAAGACACCAAAAACGGATCAAAATTGTATTTTAAAATACTCAAAACACAGAAAAATTGGGAATCGACTCACATTACCTCAATCCCATTCCCATTTTTGTGGACTTCATTTCCCATTCCCAGTGGCCAAATCCCAGTCCCAGCAACCCAAATCCCATTTTCCCAGTCTAAAAATAGATCAATCCCAGTTCCCATTTTACCCCTTCAGGGCCCTCTCTTAAATCAGCTTAGCCGCTGTTCTCAAGAAACCGCCAAGCCCATTCAAGCGCTCCGTTTTCACCCCGCTCAGTTTAGAAATTGTTACGGCAAAAGTGACATTTTCAAACAATACACTCTTCCAGAAAGTACGTCATTTTGGCTATAGAGCCTCGTTTTCGTGTATGTGACATTAATTTAATAGTTGAGGCCTATAATAAACGTCTCAATAATGAAACGTACTTTCCGGAAGCGTGTATTTCGCTTCGGCGTGGTATGAACGCGACGGCTAATTGTGACTTTTCTGCGCTGTTTTCAAACTTAAACGCTCCGGCGTATATCTGCACCAAAACTAAAATCGCTATGGCAGTGAATTAGAATTTTGGCAATCTATTTCCTGCTTCCTCTGCGGCCGTAATGATTTCCCTAATCTCGTAATACACGCTTCTGGGAAGTACAGAGGCCGCGGAAGCATTTCAAAAGTGGAGGGGCATTGTCATTCCATTGGCCAAAAGGGGCAATTTTGTATATGACCAAAATCAAACGATTAATGTCGTTCACGAGCCGAACGAAATTTTTTGAAAATATGGAGTCTCTATAACGTCGGAAATGGCCATTACAGAGTCTTTACTACTGCAAAAAGGGCACTTTCTTTCCAGCAAGAGGACGTTCATTCAAGAAATACTTTTTTCGTTCTTTAAATGGGGAACTTTAGCCCAGAAAAAAGGGCACTTTATTCACCTTTAAAAAAAGTGGGGAGGGGGCCCCATCCCCCCCCCCCCGAGGAAGTACGTCACTTTGCCCATAACGCCTCGTTTTTTGTGATTGAGTATGTCACATACGCGAAAACGAGGCTCCATAGGCAAAGTAACGTACTTTCCAGGTTAGAAATCCACCAATTTGGTATTTGAATAAAATTGCACTGTTTATAGGCAGCCAATCAGAATTATATTATTAGGTGGTTGACAAAAACATTTTTCATGCAAAACCTAGGTAACACTTACAGTAAACTTTAGAGTATAAAAATTAATGTGTATTAAAATATTCACTTCCACGGTCATATATCCAACATCATCACTAAATCTTACATAAAAACAATTTATTGTCACTCAAGCAGTGTATTCAGTCATGCAGATTATTTCCTAAGGAATAAATTGCTTATTACTTTGTTATTTCAATGTTGATAACTTAAAACTATCAATTTCATACAAAACTACTTTATTTAGAAAGTTTCTATAACATATCACTCATCCCATGAGCCATCAGTGTCAATGGATACACAATTGTATGCTGCATAACGCAATTTCTCCTCAGCTGCAGTATAAGAAGAATAACAAGGAAGAAATAAAGTACCTGAACAAGTTGCAGCCTCAGGTAATGAATCAACAGGTGCAGTTGTTTTTGCAGCACACAATGTCATGTTTGCGGGTAATCTACGCCTGCCAGTCACAAATCTCAAAAATCGACTTCGATCATCATTGCTGAAATTTTCCATGGCTTTCCAAAAATATTTTACTCTCTCATCTGTCTTAGGCAAGTCCTCACTATAAGTTGTCTTGCGAAGATCTTCAACATTCACCTTTGGATTTCCACAGACCTTTAGTTCAAGTTCTTGCCATGTGAGAAGTCCAAGCAACGACACTGGAACCACTTTAGCTAAACCATGACGGATGGCATTGACTTGCTCTTCACTTTCATGCATTCTTGCAGTTTGAAGCAGCTCAGTATACTCAACACGGTTTTCATATTTGACAACTTCATCTTCACCATTTGAAATGAGAGGAACAATTGTGCCATTGCTTAAAACTGCTGTGTAAGTAAGAATATCAGTAAACTTCTCTTCAAATTTCTTCCGATCCATTTGCTTAATGGATTCAACCAGCTTCACCAATGCTGCATCAACTGTGACAAAATCTTCTAGCCATGAAACTTTCTCACCAAGCAACTGTTTCCATATAAACTTAGGAAATGATAACAGTAAGCTCTCTCTTCCACGCAGGTGGCCACCCATCAGCATTCCAAGCCATTCATATTGGTCAAATAATCGACAGGATGGGTTTGGAATGTAACCATCACGATAAACATTAGATGAATCGTACAGCTGGTTAGGACTACGGATAAATAAAGGCAATGGCAACAATGAATCTGCAGAACTAGGGCATACTTCTTCAGCAAGGTCACATAGAGAATCACGAAAGCCACCACCTTGATCAATAATACCTTCCGAGATAAACTTGCATTCCCACCACTGTTCATAGCGATTTGACCAACGGAAATCAAGTGTCACCCCACATTTCTCTGACTTCAATGCTTCATATAACTGACAAAAAATTGATTGCTTTCCTTCTGGATCACTTGCAGGGTTCTCCCGATGTTCTGCAGCGGTATGACGGTTCAGAACAACCTTTGGGATACTTGGAAGTGTAATACATGACTGTGATTCAAGGATAAGTTGATCAATCAATGTAATCCTACGACGTGAAAGAGGAAGCAACTGCCTAATCAGTTCCAGACTTGTGTAAGAGCCAATCGTAAACTTCCAAATTGGAAAGATGAAAGGAAGGACACTATCTAACAGAGCAACAAATCTCAACAAACTTCTTGCTCTATTGTAAAGTAGGTCAGGATTAACATGTTCTAACTTCGGGAAACGGATAATCTTTGTCTTATTCTTGAAAGTGTCTGCACTCAAACCAGGTTCTTTCTCATCAGTTGAAACAATCTTGATTCCATGGATGCGGGTATCAATTCCATCATCTTTGCAGTCCTTAATCCAAATTTGAATAATAGGACAATGTTGGGTCATATCTTCGAGTATTAGAACATCACCAGTTTTACTTGAATCTATTGCGACGTCATTCAGCAACTTCACATTACCAGTTTCTCCGCCATGTACTTGAAATCGATTTGGCATGTAGTTATCATCATTACTATTCACGTTTACAAACAATTGCTTGATTACTGTCCCGGGTTTCATCTTAAGACGTATCCAATGTTGACCTTGAGATCCATCAGATTCCCAATATGTCTCAATGTCTCCATCTGTCAATGCTGAAATATATTGACTTTGGGATGACACTTCAATTGATTCGACATACTGACTTAGATTGCCCAACGTTGCCTCCTTCTGAATGGTAACATTCTGACTAATGAAACGAGCCAATTCTTCATCAGCTTCCAGGCTCCAATTTTGAGGGGGGAATTTTAATTTGTTCATGGCCTCAAGGTCGGCTTGCCCATGTAAAGTTTCTGCATTCTGTGAAATTTTAAGCGAGTAGTAGGTATCAACTGCATATTCCCAGTTCATTAGAACAGGCTTCGTGCTTTTTTTCTTGGAATTCACTGTCGCTAAATCAACTTCGTCTTTAACTTTATTATCACGGGAATGAATAAACACCCACCCTGCTGAGTGATTGCTGTCCACGTCAAATTTCTTTAAACTTTCAGGCACAAGTCTTAGCCATAGACCCTCATCGTTCCAGTATTCCTCGCCGCTAGCGGTAAATCTTGTACTTACTTTGTAAGGAATTTCACCAATTTTTGCTGAGGAAGAAGATGGGGAATCTCTAATTACAATTGAGGTTGTCCTTTCACTTTGAAATTTGTAGTTCACACTACCGGGAACAAAACACAACGCGTCTGGTAGCTCTTTCCCGTCTCGTATTGATTCTACACACTCAAAAACACATCTGATCCGTGCTAGACGCTTCCTAGCGTGGTCTTTTGTCATTTTTAACTCAAAATCATGGCAAAATTTGTACTTTTTCCACGTAAACACACCATTTATGCTTTAATTCTAGCAATTTCCGCCAATTTCGTCATCGGAGCTCGGCCACGATGTTGTTCACGATTCTTTTCCGAATACTCACGATTCACGAATTTCACGAACGTCAGTTGGGAAATACAATATGGCGGGCCTGAGTGCGTACAGAGATCAGCAATGGCAGGTATAAAAATGGTCTTATTTACATTTCACTTTGCGTGAAAAATGTTTCTAAACCTTTAATGTTTATATTTCAGGGTACAAGGGGCGAGCTCGAGTTAACATTAGAAACATCTTGCACACTTTACGTCGGAAATTTGGCGTTTTACACAACAGAAGAACAAATTTATGAACTGTTTTCAAAAGTAGGAGAAGTGAAACTTGTAATAATGGGTCTTGACAGACATAAAAAGACGCCATGCGGGTTTTGCTTTGTTGAGTATCCTTTTCAAAATTCAAGTGAAGCCAAGATGCCAGAAACTGACATCTAGTGGGTATGAAGGTTGTAAACAGTTTTCATACCATTTCCCAGCTAAAATATTCCCCATCTTTTTTTTTTGAAAAAATTTTTTTCATGGCTTTGGCAGATTTTTGCTGGGCGATTTGCAGTAGAGTCCCGACATCAATATTAACTAGAGATGCATATTTCCTATGGGCTAATTTAGGCAATTTGGTTCAATAATTAGTGTGACAACATGCAGACGCCATTTTGACACGCTGTATGAGCAGCCCGCAACCACCTGGAGAAGATAGGGTTGCACGGTCAATCACGTTGAAAAAATAATAGGGTCGGCAGAAAAAAATAGGGTCGGCAGAAAAAAATAGGGTTGGTCGGGAACCGGAACCACAGTATTTTTTTTACGCCTGAGTCACAAAAAGTGAGTTGTTATATCTGAGGCTTCATATAAAATTATTAAAATTAAAAAATGTCAATTTCAACACCTCCCCAGGGGGTTCCTTGTCCAGAGAAAGTTTGCCTTTTGCAAAATCAAAAGTGGTAGAAAATATCCTTTTTAACCCTAAAATTGTGTGACTTGATCATGCGAGTCACAATGAAATGGCTGATCTGGTGTTAGACAGAGTAAAATAATAAAGTAGGGCACAGTGCAACATAATCGGTTAATCAATCATCCGACAAAAATTTGCAAATATTTTACAATTTAGCAGCATTTCGATGATCTCTTTTTTGTCTCAAAAATGACAAATTAAAGATAGCAAATGGAGTATTATGTGTGTATTCACTCTGACATTGGTACGTACTGTCTTTGATTGCTTATTTTGCAGCATGGGATCTGATTCTGTGCATGAGCAATTACAAGGCAGATACTAAGGATTTGTTTGCAATCTAATAAAATGGTATAATTTGGTATGCTTAAAGAATGGGGAAAGTAATTGTGGTGGACGAATAACATTTAAACATTGGGATATGGTTTCAGAAGAATATCCAAAGCAATTTTTCTTGTCAGCTAGACACAACTTGACAGTACGTAATTAGTTAAGGGGTAAAAGCAGAAAGTACAAAGGTGTGACCTTGTTGTATAATCAAGCATGTGCATTGAAGGTTGAATCGTTAATAAATTATTTCAGTCATTGTGATTAAGTACATAGAAACAAACAAGCATAGACACAGAAAAATACTACATTTATGTTAAATTTGTGCATGCCATGAGATAACTATAATAAATAGAGGGATATTTACCCATATACTGTATCTTACAATGGCATCACTTTAGTAAATATACATGAAAGTTAAAGGTTAAAGCGCTGCACCGGAATTGCAATCACTGACACCAGATGATTTTACTGGTCAAAGGGAGAGTGCTAGCCTGCTCGCAGTCCGAATTTGTTGCGCTGGAGCTTATTGGGTTAACCAAAACATGACATATTTATTGTAATAAATACCAACCGTTAAATGTGTCTATAAACTATCCATTTTCAGTGGCCATATGGGTGTGATTTCACCAGGAATGTTACATTTGAAATGTAAGCAAATGTGAAAATGGCAGTATATTGTTCACTTATGACTTTTAATCTAAATGTGAAGTTACCATCCATGTCACCATCAGATATATTCCACCTAATGTAGAGTTATCAAAATAGACCTAGTTATCCTTGACAGTACACAAGATATTACGAACATGAAGATGCAGAAAATGCAACAAGATATATCAACGGAACAAGACTTGACGATAGGATCATACGAACTGACTGGGACACAGGATTTATCGAGGGCAGACAGTTTGGGAGAGGAAAGTCTGGGGGACAGGTAAACATCTCCCAAATTCATAAACTCATTTATTTAAATAAACCAAAAATACTTCAGGTATAGTAGCCATTAAAATAGAGGTTCAGATTTTGACTACTATAGCACTACCCTTACCGTTACCCAATCGGAAGCATTTAATGTACCTGACCAACCAATCAAATGCGTATTAAGCCTGCATGCAATGCGAAATAGCGGTGTAGTGGTGATCAAATCTGAACCTCCCAAATAAGTACTGCTCACTGGTCATTGACTCATTTCAAATTGAAGTGAGTCGATGACCAGTGAGCAGTACTTATTTGAGAGGTTCAGATTTAGTCACTGGTCATTGCCCCTAAATTTTCACTTTGTCTTTGATCAGCAAATATTGTTGCTTAATAGAAATTGTATGACCGGTAATTTTTTGCTCATGAAAAATAGTGTAGACAAGTATTAAACAAGCAGGGTTTTTTTTGGGTACGGACCCTCTAATTTTCTTCAGGAACAATTTTGTAATTCTTCCAAAACTGAGGAGAAACTGGGAGGGAGGCGTAACATCATTCATCTCTGACATTAAATATATTCAATGCATTCATCTCTGACATTAAATATACCAAGTCTGTGGCTTTCAATAATTTTGTGTTTTTAATTTAAATCAAGGATCACACAAGAGGTTTTTGATAATACTTTTATTTTAGCTACGTTTCGGATAGTTTACTATCCGTCCTCAGGCTAACAAATGGCTTTCAGATTATCATAAAACATGTCTGAAGTGCATGAAATAGCATTTCGCAGATTCATTAGCGTTGAAATAGCATTTCGCATTCATTTGCCTAGTTCTGTGTACGATTAGACACCCCCCCCCCTTCGTTTGGGGCTGGCTACGCCCATAGAAAAGAGAAGCACAAAACTAAGCATGATAAAACCTAGACTCTAGTTTTGTTGGACCACGAGTAATGAAATAGGGTTGAGTTTCAGTTTTTATGAGATTAAGTCATGTACACATGCGAAGCAATATCACGACAATAACTTAAGTTAATAAGGGAAGAGATTATTTCGCTGACCTCAGAGTGACAAAACGTAACAAAGCAACGGTTTTACTGACACTAACTCTACTCCAACTCTAACCCTTACCCTAACCTAGCCCTACTCCAAATTTGTTTCTAAACCAATCTTGGAGAAAAAAGTTTTGACGAAATGTCCTCCTGAGGTCAGCGAAATAGTTGATGCCGACAATAAGCCGCTACGGGAATAATTTCGATATCGTGTTTCCATTGACGATAACTTAACTATTATTTTTTCTATTCTTTGCGTCCAAAGTCGTTAATAAACTGCAGTACCAGCCTACCAGGCCTTAAAATATCGGTCGGTCACGGACATAGTCTGACCCATTCGTCAAATTGCCCGACGTAGAGAGGAAACCACCGGACGTTCTGTCCGGGCCCTGTAAAACAAATTGCTGCATGCTCTTATTATTATTTCATATAGATACGTGATGAATACAGAACATCCTATGATCCTGGTCGAGGTGGAAAGCCTAAAAGAGAATCTCTAGAAAGTAGTGATTCCGGTCCGCCTGTTGTTCAAAGTAGCGCCTGACATTGACAGTGTATATACGAGGATATGGTCTTTATCTTCAATCATTGCCATGGCGTATTGTAAAAACGATGTTCCTCTGCTGATTCGCTAAAGTTATTGTGACAAGCAGTAAAATAGTAATATCAGTCGTTCTTCTGTTGCAAGAAAGCAATCAACTACATTAAGTCCGTTTGTGATTATTTAATCGATATTCTTACCAACTGCTTGATATCGACATTATCTGACCGTTTAGTTTCTTGGAGTGCCTCAGGCTCTTCATTATATCAATCTACTAAATCCTTACTTCATATTCTACTGTACATATTATAATTAATAACTACAACGTGATATGTTTAAAAAGTTTAACCTGCCATATCCTTTAAATGAAATTTTCATTTTTAGTAGTATATGCATGTGTATAATTATATAAAAAAAATTTAATATTCGACGTTTTAGAGGTTGTTCATGTCATTTTTTATCATTCATGCATGTAACCAGTGGCAGTGAGCTCCCTGCATAACTAGCTAGTATAGGGGCCATTCACAAAGGATGTCCGAGCCGAGGGGGGTTTGGAAAATCAGGACAAACTCGGACATAGGGGGGGGGGAGGGGGTTTTCAGCAATCCGGATGTCCGAAATTTAAAAAAAATCAAAAACAAATTATACTTTTTCCTCTATTTTGAACTCTCCTTTCCATTGTGAAATTGGCATTTTGAACACTTCATATTATCTAATTCTTTCCTTCAATGATGAATTCAACAGTGGCGTCAAATAAAAGCTTTCTGCATGTATAACTCTCCTTTTCTATACAATAAGTTCATCCCGTTGTTGCAGTAACACAGTTGTTTGTTTAATTAATAATTTATATGTTTTTGTATTCACATTTATAGTTATAAAAAAGTTCTAAAAGTAAAAAACGTTTTTTACTCTTGTCATATACAAGGTGACGTGAGTTTTTGCGAGGCATGGCGGATGTCCGGGGGGAGGGGTCACTAATTCAGACAATGCCGGACAAGGCATAGAGATTATAAATAACACTAGAGGAGGCATCGAGTTTAAAAATTGGGAACGCATCTAATGGGGGGCAAATTCAAGTCCCGGATATAAAATCGTGCTCTCGTTGGCTGATTTGAAACTCGTCACCAATGGGAACACGAATACACATCCGGGACTTGAATTTGCCCCCCAATAGTCGCGTTCCCTTTTTTTTACTGAATTAAGATTACAATGCCTCCTCTAGTGTTATTTATAATCTCTATTGGACAAGGGGGGAGGGGTCTGAAAATCCATCATTTGGCCGGTCATCCTTTGTGAATGGCCCCATACGAACTTCTGTCATTGAACTGTCTAACTAAACCAAAATGGCAGTTCTTGTGTGTAGGTTAGTGATTTCATTCCCTTCGGCCAATCTCGTTCCCCGAGCCTGCGATCCTCGGGAAGGAACGCGAGGCTCTGGAATAATCCGTTGCCGCGGAAGCCAGGAATCCTGGCTAAGATTGAACTGCACATTCCATTTCAACGGCCAATCAGATAAAAAAAGGTCGCCAGATTTGGATTGGATTAGGGTTAGACTAAGATTAGATTAGGGAGGTTAGAGGTGGGGTGGGGGTTAGGTTTAAAATTAAGGCAATGTCTTAATTTGAACGCTTTTTGGTCAAAACATGTCAAAGATCACTTGTATTTTTAGAATGATTGCTAAATTTAGAGAACCAACCGCATGCAGTTATCGCTACTTGCTGGGTGCGTGCAACTGCACGTGCTGTACAATTACGACAATATAAACAATACAAAAATAGTTGTGAAATCAAACTATTACTATATTTTTACAATTGGTAACTTGCTAGTTTATTTTATCCTACGTTACTTTTCGGTATATTTAAGTTTATATTGTCAGCCAAATTTCGGTTATAAAGTATAAAGTTTTAAATTTTGTAAATATATAGCGGGCTCAAATTGTAGTCATTGGTTTACATGCGAAACGAAGGCGCGCGCATTCAAAACCGGTTAGAACTGGTTTATTACCGGTTTGTCCGGTTTACTTCGTCCAGAATTTTTGGACGGAACAAAAACGGCAGAGCCTTATTTTCTACGCGAGGGGAAATCAGGCTCTGCTCTAAAAGTAAAGATACTTCAACTATATACCTCCGTTTTAGATTAGATACCTATACCTGAACTAGGACCGACCTACAGTTAGTCATGTGTAGTAAACGTGCTAGGATGACTGGCCTATATAGGACCGACCTGGAACCATAATTTAGGCCAAGCATCAGTGATGGTCTGAAACTCACATCCTAGGCAAGTCTCAAGTCAGATCCATGGCGTAAACACGTTTGGATAGTTTCACGACCAATTTTCGCAATAACATAGTTGAAATTTGAGTCTCAGTATATCGTCATACGGTCATCCTTGAATCTATGATGTATATCATCATTCAGGTGCACTTTTAAGCCGGTTTTCCACTAGCGAATTGAGCTTTCGGCTGGAACCATTTGCAACTAATTCGTTTTAGACAAAAGAATAAAGTCGATTCGCGCGAAAAAAATCGCTAGTGGAAAACCGACTTTATGTATGATGTACATCATACATACACATTGATAACCTGGCTATCACCCCACTCCCACTCTAATCCCTCCTAACCGGAGGCACCTAACCCCTCGCCCTGATGGGGGGAGGGGACGAAAATGTCTGGCCTTGTGTAACTACACCAAATAAAAATATCGAGTTCAATTAATGCAACCTGATCATGTTAAATTATATTTATTTACATATTAATATTTAAGCCAGTTAATGTAGCACCGTCAACATTGCTTATGTGTTTTCTTTCTATTCTATCCCAAAGAAGTTTTTCTTCACAATAAAACGAATGCACTGCAACATCGCATTTCTTTCATGACGAATATCTGAAGCTAACAGCTGAAAATTCAAACACACACAAACAATGTTAGAACTTGAAGACGAATTAAACATCCAATATGACTCATAGACAGGGTTCGTACAGGTCAGGAAGACTTAAATTCAAGGACTTTTCAAGGTCATGTACCAGGAAATTCAAGGACTAAAGGGCTGAAAAGAAGGCGTTAGAAATCAATAAAAAGTGACGTTAAACTGACAAAATCAATTTTTACAAAATGTCCAATTCTTAATGCTAAACAATTTCAGAAAATATCCACTAATATCCACTTTCAAGCACTTCTTTATAAACTCAAGGACTATGAATTTTTGTTTCCAAATTCAAGGATTTTCAAGTTTTGTACGAACCCTGTATAGAGGTTGTTTATATATATATATATATATATATAATATATATACGGATGAAACTATATATATATATATATACGGATGAAACAGACTGTTGTGGTTTTTTGAGGTAAAACGAAAAACTATATATATATATATATATATATATATATATATATATGAAGCATAAACTAGCCCGCCAACCCGTGGCTGATTCGTGCCAAAAAATATTTCCTTTGCGACATGAGAAGATTTGGATTAACTCAACTGAAGACAAAAGCCAGGGTACGGAATGCTCAGCGTTCTGATGAAAAAATCAGAGACAGAGGTGAAAAAAATATTGAACTTATGTGAGAACTATTATAGCCACACATTAGTTGAGTCCGTCATGAAAAAAGGATATGCATAGCCATAGGATATGTACTGTAAAGTATAATATAATCTATAACCAGAGAAAGATTAAAGGGAAAAGGTGTATAGAATTAAAAAAATATGTGTTTCATACCATTTCCAAAAGGGTTGGTCTCAGACGGTTTGGGCCAATAATATTCTACAGAATGAAGAAATATTCAAATATATAATGAAAATGATTGCTTAAAGATTCACCTTCTTTAATATAATTATATACAGCTATTGTGTACCTGTGCCTGTGTACGTTTCTTCCTTGACGTGCTTTTCCTTTTCGCATGCTTGTCAATGTTTTCTGTTAACTTCTGCCTCTTATTTTCTGGTTTTGAATAATGCTCCGACTGCGAAGGATTTTCAGTATCGTCTGAAATGGTTAATATTATATTCAGCAAGTGACGAGACTTTTTGCATGTTACGTAACACGCGCTCAAAACTAACGAGAATAATATATCACTACATTGGTTATCCTTCCGAATTTGTAATTTTTGTTAGTTTCTCCGTCGGCAAACAAGCTTAAGGTAATTCCGCAGTAATTGTTCCCGAAATGAGAATGTGCTGAAACTTCCCAGGCATGGAGTTTATGATATACTTAAAGTAAAATCACACAAAAAAGTCGGGGTCACCGAACTCATTAAGAAGATATGACAATCGCAATATACCACCTTTACCCCAATATGGCGCCATCTTGACACTCATTACGAGTAACAGCAAAATCACAACAGCCCGATATTTATTGACGTTTATAGCGCGGATTTTGCTTTAGTAAACCTATGTTGTAATTCTTTTTGAAAAAGTATTGTGTTTTGAGCAAAATGATACTACTAACGTGTACAATTCTGATCCACAAATGTCTTTTCCACATTTCTTTACATATCTTTCTTTGAGAACATGCATTGATAAAGGATTTTTTTTCAAGATCCAGAAATGATTTTTCTTTTAATTTCGGATATGAAATGTAAAATGCATTAAAGAAATACATTATCAGTTAAAAAACGGGGGTCACCGATCTTTTTAGGGAACTGTGGCATTAAAACTTGAAATACAAGTAAATAAATATACTACAGACACAGGAACCCTAGCTACACTTTTGTATGCCTTTTTTGAAAACATTGATTTTAACGTAATTCTTTGCACGAATGTAACCAAGTAACATAAAATTGTCATAAAATGATTTTTTCTTAAACGGTACTTATAATGGATGAAATTATAAGTTATAAGATGTGCGCAGTAAAAGTGCGCAACGCAAAACTGCGGAATTACCTTAAAAAAGTTTGTTTAGGATTTTACCTGTAAAATAATGTACATCAACCACCTATCAAGACGAATTATACCATGCAGGCATATTTCATGTATACTCTATTGTTATCAATGCTACAATCATGGACATAACTGGTTGAGACTGCCTTGCCCAATACATACGAAAAATTGGTTACACCTTATAATAAATTCCATGTCGAAATCCCCAGTCCTTCAATTCAATTTTGAGCTTATGTCATGATGTTAAGTTCCCTAATATTGAACCGGGGAAGAGGGGGTCACGAAATTTGTTTTGTCCATGTACACTTTTGAACACTTCGCAATAATGCGATGAAGAGTCTCGAAGGTTGTGTCCATGCAATTGTAGTTTAAAACACGCTATTGAAGCTGTTCGTTTGGATAGTTCGTCTTGTATTTACATATAAAGATGAATGAATGATAACGAGTCTTGGCAGGTTACTCCTCTCTAGCATCATACCTCAGGGGCCAGTTGTTCAAAAGTGGGTTAGCTTAATTCTTGTTAAACAAGTTCTTCAAAGCATTCTTCCCAACAGCTTGTTTTTAAACATGGAAAGGTTTTTCTAGAAAGCTTGTTTGAATCAATAGAAGTTTTTTTGACTTGCAGAAATACAGAAACAAAAACAGGTTAAAATTTAACCCAGGGTTAGTGCTAGTCCACCTTTGAACAACCGGGCCCTGGCTATATTATCCAGTTTTGGTTTCCAGTCCTTCACTCCCATCCAAAACCCTACTACCTTGTTAGTGCAGTATATGGTTATTTTCGAGGTCAATTTAAACGTGCATCAGTATATTCGTACGTTAAAGTGCCTATGACACGAAATTTCACCCCAAAGGTTTATGGTTGCATTGTAAAGATCACTTAAAATGACTTAGTAATTTCTTTTATAGAATTTTGGTATCTTGCCCCCTTTGCAAGATATTCAACTTTGTTTCATATGCAAATATCACCGGTGTGACATCACATTGCATAATGACATTTTGAAAACGCAATATTTACCTTGATAAAATATTTTTACAACAAATACAGAGGGTTAATTACCAGTTATGAAATTAATACATATACAACTTAAGGGCAATTTTTAAGTTTTTTTAGATACGTATTCGTCAAGAAAACTATACTTTTGTGAAAACTCATTATGTGATGTGATGTCACACCGGTGGTATTTGCATATGAAACAAAGTTGAATATCTTGAAAAGTGAGCAAGTTACAAAAATTCTATAAAAGAAATTATTAAGTCATTTTAATTGATCTTTACAATGCAATAATAAACCTTTGGGGTGAAATTTCATGTCATAGGCACTTTAAATTCGTAATTTAATAGGTGCATTACAAAAAATCAAACGTGTACTCACTATACTGTATTGCCGAACCTTTCTGTTCCATAATTTTACCATCATCTTCATCACTCGAGCTTGTCGCGTAGTCTGCGGCAAGTGACCCAAGATTTAATAATGTTTCTGCAGTTTCTTCACGCTCCGTGCCCTTGCCTAGAATATATACAGACACCTTAATCAACTACATACAATGTATTTTTTATTCGTGGGGTGCCTATTGTCATAGGTTATCTACACGGAAGCTGAGAAAAGTAATCAAAAGCAGAGCCTCCGTAATTCTTCATATCATGCCAACAATTAAAAATTACGTGCAATCTTAAAAAGAGCTACATATAGCCGGCCATCCCTAGAAAGTACACATAGACAACTTCCATTCTTTAAGATAAATCATATTGCATGGATAGTGTTTGTGATGTTACTCTGAGTGTGCAGCCACACCGGGCAAGCTGAAAAGTTAGCTTGGCCACGGTGAGAATCGAACCCGCGACATTTGGAATACTAGTTCAATGCTCTGCCAACTGAGCTACGCGGTCAAGTCGGTCAGTTGGCAGAGCATTGAACTACAATCTTTGACAATATAAATTGGGACAATCTAGTTTTCACACGTATTCGGTTGTAATATACCATTTCCTGATACATATTTTCCCCCCTCCCTCCCCCCACCTGTTTCAATGTTGGCGCCGCGCGTCCAGACATCAGATTTTTGTTGGCCCAACATTGAACTGGGGGAACGGGAGCGCTATTCCTTTAAAATTATATGAAATTACAGCAGCTGTCCCATGGTTTCTGGCAAACATTGTAGTATCCCAAAGGTCGCGGGTTCGATTCCCACCGTGGCCAAGCTAACTTTTCAGCTTGCCCGGTGTGGATGCACACTCAGAGTAACATCACAAACATCATATTCACCTAATACATAACACCAACATACACAAAATAATCATATTGGATAGTAATCGCAATCATAAACTTACTGTTTACGTCTAACAAATTTCCATTCTGCAAGGTGCATTTCTCACTTTGTGTCTCATGCAACAGATCAGTGGTTGGAAGCTTGACATTTTCTGACTGTGTCAATGGAACAGTGTTTCTTCGTTGAGTATTTCTTCCTCTTTTATAATCTCTTTTCCCTCTCTGTTGTTTCCAACCTTGTTTCCTGTTGTACCTGATGTGAAGCAATCAATAGTCAAAATAGAGTAAAGATGCATGGGTGGCGGCAGATAACAAAGTATATTCGCCGTTTCCTTGCACATTGTGTATTGTATTATACATTGTGTAAACTTTAGAATTGAAAAATAGATTTTAATACTATATATACAACCATTCCTACGAAAGCTGGTCCAGTGGCGTCCAATAAAGGGTATTAATTGAAAGTTTAGGTTTTAAGTAAACTGTTTGCAACTTTTACATTAATTTATTATACGTGGAAATTAGTCTGACGCGTGACCAAACGACAAAAAATTAGCAGTCATGCATACTTTGTTCAGACATTCTGATGACCGATAGTTTATCAGTACCTAAATTCTTTTGTTGTTAATATTTGACCACTTTCTATTCTTCGTTGTTGCTCGGCTTCTTTTTTTGCCATATTTGTAACTGTCGGATAATTCCTACATAATATGAATAAAAAAATCAGGTCAACTTTGAAATCATATCCAGTTTTTTGCAGTCAACGATAATCAGGTAATTTTGCCAACAATTTATCATCTTCAAGCTACTGATGTATTGTGTTGGTGTCTATTTAACAATTATTCCCCGAAGGCGAGGTGATTATCGGTGAATAAAAACCGAGACGAAGTCGAGGTTGTAGTATAATTTCATGCCATAGGTCATTACAAGTTTGGGAAAAAATAAAAAACACACATTTCTTCGTCATTTAATTGACAAAACGGCTTCGGCCGCTATTTCGAAAATCGCTTTATAGGTGATTATCGCGTTATAATCACATCAACGACAACCAATCATCGTGGAGAATTTTCAGTAATCACCTATGTAATTATACTAATTACAATTTTTGATTAGTCTGTAGATTATTTATTGTTGTTCATATATTACATTCGAAGAATTACAAATATACCGATTACACAGCTAATTACATTACAGTCACATCCAGACAGAAGTTAACCTACAACAATTTGGAATCTAACTGTATTGACGTTACCGGCCTAATCAGGGCCGTACACAGCGGGGGGCAGGGGTGAGGGGACAACTGCCCCCTAGAGAAAACTATGGGCGCCTTCCATTAACACGGCCAGACCGCTCAGAACGGTTAAATTGTTGAATGGCACAACAAAACGTTTGGGCTTCGGACCTATCTGACTGGAAAATTTAGATAAAATTAGAATGAGGCCCACTTTCGCTAGATATTTGAGAAACACAGACCAGATCTTTCCATTGATACAGAGAGAAAAATTCGGGTCCGACCGGTCAGGCCATTAAATGGAAAGCGCCCTATATTTACGATTTTCGGCATATATAGGCCTTACATAAAGGTCCTGGTGAAAAAATCCTGCGTACGGCCCTGGGCCTAATTTAAAAAATAACTAATACCTTTTTCTTTCCTCCCTCCATTTTGCTATTTGTTCTGGTGTGTCTAAGACAATTTTCATATTTCCTTCCCTATGACACTACATCATAAAATAAATAATATTTTATTTTAGTACAGGTCTTATTTCAAATATATTTAAGGCGCTCTTACACATGGTATTGCAACCAGCGCCCTGCTTGCTACAATCGCCAAATTCCAATAATCATTACACAAAGTACAACGTGATTATACTTTGCATAACTCACCCTTTAACAAAAATGTTTCGAGACTCCACGATCAAAAAGTGCACCTTTACGTGAAAATCTGAGAGTATATCGCAACAATGGACCATAGAAGTGCTGACGTCATGTAATTTTCAAACAATGAATTATTGACGTAAAAGTATCCCACAATGCACTGTGCATTCCAGAAGTCCTCTGTAATTCTCTGCATTAAAAATTGCGTGACGTAAGGACTTCTAAGGTCTATTGGAAGTCACATTGCATAGCGCATATACATTTAATCTATGATGCAACAACGACCTTGGAACATCTTTTTAGAAAAAGGTGCCATATTTAAGGTAATTCCGCAGTATTGCATTCGGCACTTTTACTGCGCATATCTTATAACTTATAAGTTCATCCATTATACGTACCGTTTAAAAAAAATCATTTTATGACAATTTTATGTTACTTCAAAACATCTTTGGTTACATTCGTGCAAAGAATTACGTTAAAATCAATGTTTTCAAAAAAGGCATACAAAAGTGTAGCTGTAGTATATATATTTACTTGTATTTCACGTTTTAATGCCACAATTCCCCAAAAAGATCGGTGACCCCCGTTTTTTAACTGATAATTTATTTCTTTAATGCATTTTACATTTCATATCCGAAATTAAATGAAAAATCATTTCTGGATCTTGAAAAAAATCCTTTATCAATGCATATTCTCAAAGAAAGATATGTAAAGAAATGTGGAAAAGACATCTGTGGATTAGAATTGTACACGTTAGTAGTTTCATTTTGCTCAAAACACAATATTTTTTCAAAAATAATTACAAGATAGGTTTACTAAAGCAAAATCCGCGCTAAAAACGTCAATAAATATCGGGTTGTTGTAATTTTGCTGTTACTCGTAATGAGCGCCAAGATGGCGCCATGTTGGGGTAAAGGTGGTATATTGTGATTGTCATATCTTCTTAACGAGTCCGGTGACCCAGACTTTTTTGTGTGATTTTACTTTAAGTATATCATAAACTCCATGCCTGGGTAGTTTCAGCACATTCTCATTTCGGGAACAATTACTGCGGAATTACCTTAACACACTCCATTTTCTACTGAGTGAGAGTGATCTCTATACTAACCAACTACTGTGCTTATACTCCAGTTAATAAAATGCAATCAATTGAATAAGATATATTTTAATCACACATGTATATGTAGAAAATTTTTACAAAGAAGGCGGGTAACAAGGGAAAGGAAGCAATGCATGTAAAAGATCTGACAGCACGATCCTCGTTTTCATCTTATTAAAAATCAGGCTAAGGTGGTTTATCAGTTAACCGAAAAACGGTTTCCTTTGAAGATCGTGGCTTATAGTTTTTTCATATTTTAAAACCGAAATGACGAAAAATCCAGAAAAAATCGAAAACTGCATGGTCTGACACGCACGAAAGTTAACACCTGCTTACACATTCGTTCAAAAAAACATTCCTATACAAATTGGCTGGCGCTTTAGATTTTAGAAACGAGATCCAATTTACATTAGTATAATTGTCAGCATGCCGGAATATAGCTATACTGACATTAATATCATTATTCACTACTTTACATAGTGATCTCTGTTTTTAATGGTAACATAATGTGTGGTATTTGCTGTTTTAAAAGATCCGTTATGTCAGTTTTATCGGGCTTTCATTTCGCTTATATCAGTTTCAGTTAGACCTCAGCCTATTATTAAACGTCATATTAAACATTCTTGGGAATGCTCCCCCGAGAAAATGTTGAATATCTAGACCTTTAGCCTGCTCGCAGCCCGAAATTTCAGGAAACCTGGAAATACCAAAAGTTGCAATTATTAGCTTCATTAGCATATAATTTACTAGCCTGCAAGGCAGGCTCTTCGGTATTTGGACCCTGCCTCGCATATTACCTAAAAAATCATCTTGTGCGTGTTACACACAATCAGGGGTGTATTACACCCCCTGTCGCTACGGCCTTGTGTAACTGTGTATGACACCACTTCCAGATTTCTCTCAACATTCTTTCAAAGTCATTGCAGATAATTTTCTATCGTACCTGTATCTCGTGCAGCTTTAACGTTTGTCTTGAAGCAATGAAAGAACAGTTTGGAAATTCACACTAAAATATAGAGATGATAACATATATCAGGTAACATGAGAGCCGGATTATTTCGCCGGCTATACCTTCATTCTGGGCAAGCCAGTGCCCTTCTTATAACGATGTATTACTTATTCAAATTAAGCGACATTTATCACAAAATTATATCAGAAAACGCATACAGGTGTATCAGGAAATTAGACGTAATGGGAATTAGCCCAACTTTACATTTTCTAGATGAAAGTTGATTAATATGTCCCAATCTCGTTCCCCGAGCCTGCGATCCTCGGGAAGGAACGTGAGGCTCTGGGATAATCCGTTGCTGGAAGCCAGGAATCCTGGCTAAGACCGAACTACACATTCCATATCAACGGCCAATCAGATTTCTCCCTGAAACGGATTATCCCAGAGCCTCACGTTCCTTCCCGAGGATCGCAGGCTCGGGGAACGAGATTGAATGTGTCCTTGCCGAAGGATCTGCTTGGACGGGCCCTGGATACGAGCTTGCCCCTAGTTCTGAAATTAAATTGCCTTGTTCAGAAACATTCTCATTTTGCGTGCGTGAAACTTCGAAGAAGCTGACATTTTACATCCGTTGCTGAAAGAATAAAATACTGTCCAGAAAGATCAGATACATCCTTGTCCCCAGCCAACGTTATGTTGATATAACACGCGCCGTACAATTTCCGCCTATTTTCCGTTTAATGCACTTGCTTAATTGAAATTTGCTAATCGGAGTGGAAATACCAACAATCGTCCAAACCAACAAATTGAAATTCGCAAAAACAGATCGCGAAAACGACTTTTCATGAGAAGTGTTTTCAATAAAAGGCGGTTACGGACGGTGTTCCGTCGCCTAATATGCATCTGAAGGACATTTATTTCTTTGTATATTTTCAAAATTTATATCTGGCTTTTATCTGGAAATTTTGAGGACAGACGTCTATTTTTGAAATGCAGCCTGCTGTTACATTGTTTCTAAAAACATTCGTTGCAAATTAACAACTCTACGTAAAGCTCTTCGTTTGAAAGACAAATTGGCAAAGTTGCTCTCTTTCTGTGCCATACGAGTGGGTTGAGCACTCTGAAGACTGATGCAAAGATGCCTTCTTCTGTTGTTGGGGGCAGTTCCTATGTAATTGCTTGCTCCACCATCACCAAATCTAACAGGACTGCTCAAGTAGGTGAAGACGTTAGTTGACCTCTTTTTGTTCACCATAGATGGATTGTTGAGACATCTGACACGTTCAGTGGTATCCTCAGACGAATCGTCTAAGCAAAGTCAATATGCTGGTATGTTTCATGTCTATTCATCTGTTCAGCATATTCTGTTAGCTGGAGGAGACAAGGATGATAATGTTCATAGACTCATGCACCCAATCAATACTTTGTGTGATTAAAGAGAAATGTTGACTTCAAAGCGGAGTTCCCAGAGGTCAAAACTGTGTTTCTAACTCTACATTTGGAAAGCTCCTGATGAGAAGAACAACTCTACCGTACATCTGGCGTAATTCCCTTCTTTAGAGCCTTCACAATA
This sequence comes from Paramuricea clavata, assembly GCA_902702795.2. NCBI lineage: Eukaryota > Metazoa > Cnidaria > Anthozoa > Malacalcyonacea > Plexauridae > Paramuricea > Paramuricea clavata. Next base: position 25,610 of record CACRXK020000071.1, read on the forward strand.
ACTGCCCTTAAACAGTCATCCAACACCATCTTCATCTTGAATACCACGAAATCTCAAATTTAAAGCCAGATCTTCATCTTCTAAGAACGTGGTTCTTATAGCAGTCAAAATTACGCTTAAAATTGAAGAGTAAACTGTCAATAACATGGTTGACCTCACTGTCTATGAACATAATTTAAGGTTAGGAGACACGTTGCGCGTGTCATTGACAAAAGTTGAAATTGCGGCCTGTGTTTTCAACCAATTTAGCTCAACTTCTGACCAGTTATAGCACAATAAATGTTGAATCAGTTAATGAACATAGTATTTCACCATTTTCGGACGAAGAAAAAACGCACTCACTTCACGCGAAAAGTTTTGTTAAGCTATGCCTATATGGTTTTAATCAAATCCCTCCAAAGTAAACTTCATGGCAAGTCAAATGATGCCTTTACAAAGGTGTGTGCGGTAGCTATAGATTTTGTTTTTTCTTTTCGTGATATATAACTTGTTTTGTTGTCCGTATAAGTTGTTTTGTGTTCGAAGGGCAATAAGTAAAAAATGAAAAATGAAATCATATTGCAGCTACCACATGTTTGCATCCCTGATTCTCATGCTTCTTCTGTGAAAATTTGAAGAAAATTGGGCAAAACCCAAGCTTAACAAACGTTTTTGAATCTAGCATTTTTGCTTAAAATTTATCACGCAGAAGCGAAGGTGGGTTTTGTAGTTTTAGATCCTACTTAAGGCACTGAAGGCCGCATGCACCGCTGTAGGTTGCTTGATACTTCGACAATCACCGGGCAAAACTCCGCAAAACGTAGCTGCTGTTATGACCACCCTGAGTCCCTGATATTGGAAACCAAGGGCTTACAATGTCTTTTGCTGTCAACCCATGCCCGTATTTCGCGCAAAAATAATTTCAATCAAGTTTCAAACGTACATATCTCGAAAAGTTTTCATTTTATCAATATTTAGTTTTCCCCATATAAAAGATTTCGGTCATACGTCATATAAAAATACAAAAATGATGATTTTTCACCTTCCCTCGTAACCTTAAAATACATAGCCAGGATGTCAAAACTGGCCATCTAAGAAAATATTATGGGCGTGGGCACTCTATGAGGCACTTGATTCAATGGGTATGGTAACTGGCAAAGAAAAATAGTGCTTGAAATCAATTGTTGTATACTCATAATTCAATAAAACAAGACTTCTGCTCAGGCGTTCACACTGGCCTGAAAATGGCAACTTTCGTGGTAGGGTGTAATGTGTAGTAGAGAAGTAGATAGGGATACAGTAGGTCTGGACCATATAAATACAACCAATAAATACAATCATGATCAGCAACTATCAACCATAATATACCAAGACGCCGGCTCAGGCGTACCCTCCGGCTACGGGCAACTCAACCTGACAAGCCAGGCCCACTGTAACTATGATCATCAACTATCAACCGTAAATAATGATGGGCCAGCCAGGCCCACTGTAACTATGATCATCAACTATCAACCGTACGTAAATAATGATAGGCCAATAATAGCGAAGAAATTATATAGTCCTTGATTTTTAATGCCATTATATGGCTAGTTTCATGAGGTGCTAAAAAGTTCATAAACATTGACGATAATACGCTAAAAAATACGCTAATTTGCTTCCATTTATAAGATAAACTGATCCCAACCCAAAGCCCTTCTCTAACCCCAACCAGTAAACATCTAATAAACAATTTGAGAATTAAAAAAGTCGGGGGGAAAGTTGGATCTTGTTCCAAAAACAAATTGAACCGTATCACGTTTCACTGACTTCGCCGCACGGGCGGGGCGCACGCAACGCCACCTCGCTGAATACAATAAAAAAATACATTTTTATAGTAATATACTATATGATGATTAAATGGAAAGTAATTTGGCACATATTAATGTAATTAGGTGCAAATCTATAATTATGCAAATCAAACCTTAAACTTGTCCTTGTTTACATTCCACTTTAATCCACTACATTGTATAAATTCTCTGGGTCCAAATTTTGGGGTTTTCGAGCCAGTTTCATAAATTCAACAAGCAAGAGAGTCCAGAGTGCAACACAACATATTTTCCATGGGAAACCAGCACAATTCTTTGAAAATTCAACGAAACTGTGTGAAATATATATTAGTCGCTCAGTGAAAAACTGCCATTTTGAAACTGAACCGAATATGTCACTGGAGCACTCTATCCTTGGAGTTCGGAATTTTGCGCGTGCGTACAAGGGTATGGGCTAATAAACAAAAAATGTACCACAAGCATGGCATGAGCTGGCTATTACGTACATAAATACAAGCTTGTTACTATAGTATCTAAATCATGGAACCGATGGGAATCGATGGCATTTTGGCTTAATTGTTGCACCCTGAGCCTGCGATGAGCTAACGCAAACTCCATTTCTCAACAACGAAGAAAACAGAAAAAGAGGGATTTAAGACACTTGGCCTACAGGCCAGTGTAAAAAGCTAAAATATATTAAAAGCTAAAGTAAGCAGCAGCTGACAACATTTGAAATGAAGAAATATTAAGTGCATAACCTGGGCCACCAGTGCAAATAAGAGATATAACTGTTTATTAAGTAGGTTCTTGCTTTTTTCTATCTTGAGTAGTCCACCAACATGTCTCGATCACTGTGTCATTTAGATTTTAAATGTTTATAGAACAAACAGATTACATTTTGCAGTTGCCTGGTACAGAATGATACACCAGTTGGAGTTTGATTGCAGGATCCATTTTCATCTCCAGACTACTAGTTTTGGTTTGATCAGAGATTGGCTACCTCGATCCATAAAAATGCGCTTAAATAACTTCCATCAATGGAGGACAGAGTGACACTTGCCTTGTCGCTTTTGTTTGAGATGGTACCAGGACCCTATTTGTATACTGGCCCTCCTTTAAAGTTGGGGTATATATCAAATATAGCACTGCTATAGGGGCCCTAGATCAAAGGAGAAAACTCCACAAAAATCCTTACCACAGTTTGCTTCCTGAAATTAAGAATTTTCATTAGTCCAGAAAAATTGGATTGGGCCCTCTTCATGACTGTTCATTGGGGGCATTAACCCCCCCCCAGGCACAGCCCAGTTTGTAATTCAAGCTGCAAAGCAAGCTTATTGTAAACAATTCAATATAAAACGGATTTAAAACATTTATAGCTAACCTTTATATGAGTCTTTAAATGAGCACCAAGGATGTTTTCATCTTGAAATGACTTTTTACAGGGTTCACATTGAAATGATGACTCAGACAAGGAGATAGTGTGTTTGACCTGTAATAAATGTGCTGGGTGAAGACACATAATACAGCATCACTTGCACATGAAACTGTATTGACAAAGTAATTAATTAGCAAATTATATTTAGTAGCATTTTTCATAGCTGTAATTCCTGGTTAAGGAGTTTAAGGAGTGTTCATTATTTATGGTTTGGGGGTGTAAAATCATAGGGAAGCAGCCTAGACCTAGACCTTCTAGTCTTATTTATATTTTTTAGTATTCAGCGGTTTTTCACATCAAAAGACTGGGACTAGGTGATTTGGGGGCGGGGCGGAGGAACCAAGCCTAGAAGGCCTAGTTGATTTCCCAACAACAAGGCAAAAACTGCCCTGAAACTGCCCTGGTTGCGAAATGCCCAATTATTGCGTTCTCAAACAGAATTATTTGCAACTTAACGGCGAATTTAAACCGATACAGGTAAAATAAACTCATTTATAGTATAAACTTACTATTTTTATTTGTATACACGTCTAGAAAATCGGGTTTTTATCATAAAGTTCGAAGCAACACTATTATTTAATATGTTGACAAGGTGTAGCGAAAGAACAAAATGAGTCAAAATATATACCAAAACTAGAATCTTTCATGAAATTTTGTCTTATACACAAGTACATTAATATATATTTTCTCAATTTTGGCAAGAAGCAGTCTTGTGTTTGTAAAATATACAAAATATAAAACGGATACATATAGAGAATAATACATGGGTGCGCGGGAATACCAGATTTATTTCGAGTGTTGAACATGATATCTCACGAGTGAGCGCAGCGAACGAGTGAGATATCATGTTCAACACGAGAAATAAATCTGGTATTTCCAAGCACCCATGTATTTTTCTGTTTATTATATAAACAAAATTCAGTGAAAAACAATAAAACGTCCGTGGCAATGCGTTTTACAACAAATGATATTTTCACACGTAAAAATATCGTATTTTTTACGTGTGTTTAAATACGATTTTTCTCAGTGGCCAAAAACTCTATATAACACTTATGTTTATATAATAAATATTATTAGCCCGTACAGTACTGTATATAAAAACGTACATTGTTTATACAAATGGTATATCTGTAATATTTGAACACTAATTTCAAATTCCTCATTCCCAATTCGCAAATATAGTATTCAAAGCAAAACAGTAGATTGTCTTGCGAATAAAAGAATTATTATTTTGTGCCGTTTCGCTACACCTTGTCAACATATATAAATAGTGTTGTTTCAAACTTTGTGATAAAAAACCCGATTTTCTAGACGTGTATACAAATAAAAATAGTAAGTTTATACTATAAATGAGTTTATTTTACCTGTATCGGTTTAAATTCGCTGTTAAGTTGCAAATAGTTCTGTTTGAGAACGCAACAATTGGGCATTTCGCAATCAGGGCAGTTTCAGGGCAGTTTTGGCCTTGTTGTTGGGAAATCCACTAGGCCTTCTACATTTTCGCTTGCGTCAGGCTTGTGTCCTTCCTCCGCCCCGCCCCCAAATTACCTAGTCCCAGTCTTTTCATGTGAAAAAGCGCTGAATATTAAAAAAATATAAATAAAAATAGAAGGCCTAGGTCTAGGCTGGGGGGGGGGACAAAGTTTGGTGTTTGTTTGGGGGGTCAACAGAGTTTGAGGAGTAATTGAGGGGGGTCATGAAAGTTTTAGTTTTGGCAATGTTTTGACCTCTTTAAAATATGTTGTTATAGCACATGAAAAGTTTGAATTATTAAATGCCTACAAGTTTACAGGAACTTTTGCACTAGCTATTACTAACGTCATAAAATAAAGACTAAATATTTAACTGATATTATACATCAGTTAAATATTTAGTTTTTATATTTAGTCTTTATATGATATTATATTTCAATGTTTAGTCTTTATATGATATTATATTTAAATGTTTAACTGATATTGTACATAAAATGGGGGTCAGGTGAGTTTTGCTGTTGCCAGAGGGGGGGGGGGTCATGCAGATATTGAGAGGGAGGAGGTGTGAAATGTGCGCCCTCCAAAACCATATATAATGAACACTCCCTTTTAGGTAGATCTAATCAATGTATATAAATTTCCACTTGATATTTAATTTCCATCTACAAGACCCTCTATAAAGTAACGTACCATTTCATAATTTCCATGACTTTCATTGCAGTTACTATCCAGATATCTTTGAACTACATTGGGTGCTTGTTTAGATGCTTGCTGGAAACTATAGCCATTTAAAACTCCATTTGTTGGCCTTCCAAAATATGAATGTGAGCCATGACCGCCATGTGGCATTGGTGGTGGTACGAAAGCACCAAAGCCAGTATGAAATGGAATGGTTTGTCTACCACCATACTGAGGCGGTAGGTGAAACTGAGATCTGGGACAACCATTCATAGTAAACTGTGAGAAAATGACGGAATGACCACTAGTTTATATTTGATAGCCATGAGGGTTTATATTTTGGCCTCACGTTTGGACGTTTATGGCGTTTGGTCAGTGCGTTTGGTGCACGTGCACGTGAATATTTGAGCCTGCGCTTACGTTCACGGGAAAAACAATATTTCCGCTATTACTTGGTGTATCCACCGTATCACTATTCATTATGAAGCTGCTTGGTCGCCTGAGGTTCGGCATGATATTTTGTTGAATTTGGACAATTTTCTCGTAGGAAAAGTAGGAAAAAAACTACTAGTATTTTTGTATTGACTTTATTTGATAGTGCTGGGGTTTTTTTTATGGCTGGACATTGTGAACACTAGTATATTTATTACAGTAACAACCTGTGGACATTCGGCACATTTGGCAACATATGTGATTATAAATGTGAAGAAGTATTTATCGAAAATGTTTCGCCGCGTGCGTGTAATCTTTGGGATTCGTTCAAATTCAATTTTTGTGTTGCTGTATTTATTTGGTGTAGCCTTAATTTTCTACATTGGACTGTATTCTGCAAGTACTGTTGTTGTTGAAAACTCTTCTTGTGGATGCACTTGTGTCAACACGACATCGACATCTGAAGATAATAAAAATTGCTTACAATCAAAAATAAATTCTAAAGTGAGGCGTACCGAGACATTTTTGTTAATAATTGTTTTGACTGGACCCAGGAATATTGAACGAAGGAATGCGATGAGATTGACTTGGTTGAATGTGACAAAATTTCCATCTGTCAGCAGAAGATTTGTTATTGGCACGTCTGAATTAGATAGCAATACAAAGGAATCACTTGAACAAGAACAAAAGTTACATGGAGACATGTTATTTTTACCAGAATTTAAGGATGCATACAACCAACTGACTAAAAAGTTATTGAGTGCTTTATTATGGATAAATGAACATATAGACTGTTCCTTTGTTATGAAAGTTGATGATGATACATTTGCTAGACTGGATATCATTGAGCAGGAACTTAAAATAAAATATCATCTGATTGATAATTTATATTGGGGTTTTCATCGTGGTAGTTCAAGAGTGAAATACAGTGGACCATGGGCTGAGCCTAAATGGATTCTGTGTGATCGATATTTACCATATGCCCTTGGTGGAGGTTACATTGTATCAAGGAAGCTAGTTGAATATATTTCTAATATTTCATCTCTTCTTGTTCTATACAATAGTGAAGATGTTTCCTTAGGTTTGTAATTGATTATCTATTGATGTAAAATTCATGGGTATCAGTCAAATGAATGAGGGGTAGATGAAGCACTTAGCCACAAATATTGCAGTCTTTTTAATATGTCTCATAGTGAAGATGAAAGAAGTGGAAAATTATCATTTCAAATTAGAGCCTGCAGGAAATCAGTGGTGGATTTATATGGGGTGCTATAGAAGATACAGAGGTGCTATAGAAGATATAATTATTTTAAATATCCACTTTAATTAAACCAATATCAAACCAATAATAATTAAACCAATAATTCAATAAGTTGATCTTAAGATCAACCCCCATTTTTACCAGTTATTTGTTCATGTTTATTTTGAATTGAAACCTTTCTAGGCACTTGGCTCAGTCCAATTCAGTTAACAAGAATTCATGATCCAAGATTTGATACAGAATGGCGGTCCCGTGGTTGTAGGAATGCTCACATTGTTAGTCATAAACAATCTATAGAAGATATGTACAATAAGTTTAGAATGTTGCAGAATCATGGGAAACTTTGCATGAAAGAAGAATTTCTTGCACAATCTTTTATTTATTCTTGGAATGTCCCACCATCACAATGTTGTGAAAGAAAATATGGCATTCCCTGACATAATTACTATATTTTGATGGCTATTTAATTTTAATACTTACAAATTAAATTAATTTGCACAATATATAAGATATGTACATTCGTAAAAGTAATTTGGAAGTCTACAATATTTGAGGGGCAATTACCATTCCAGAGGTGAAACTAAAGTATTTTTTACATGCACAGTTCCAAGAGCATGCTTTTGTTGGTATACTTCTATAATTAGAAGGATTACTACAGTTTCCCATACAGTCTCATATATACAATTGTTACAATAACATCAACTTTTGTGAATGATCTCTTACTATTAATATTCTGTTATTCGTTGAATGGCGAAGCTTGCCTTGACAATGGGTCGTTCCAGAAAAGATCCACACTCCCCCCACGGAGGAAGTTTCTGCTGTCTGGAGGGGGGGAGGAGAAAAAATTGTTTCTGATAATAGTAAATGTATTAGGACATCCAAAGGGGGTAGGGGGGTTAACTTCCAATTTCCTCCGTTGGGGTGGTATGGATGTTTTCTGGAATGACCCAATCATATGCATGGCCATCAATTTTTTTCTAAGGGGCCATTCACAAAATATGTGACACTGTTTTTGCCAATTTTACCCCTCCCTACCCCCTTGTGACAGTGTGTGACAGCTAGCAGTACACCCCATCATAAAATATGTGACTCTGAGCCAAACCCTCCCCCCCCCCAAAAAAAAAGAGAAAAATACTCACAAAACACAAATTTAATATGCAACAACAAATTCAAAACGTTATCTATCAATCAACACTATTTCAATACCTTATTAAACCTCAGCCTAAACAGTTTCCCACTCAGGTTCTCGTGATTCGTTGAATAAACGAGAGTGCCGTATTCCATGGCGATGCCAGGAGTATTTTTGATAGAAAACATTGATTTGTCATCTAATGGACATATATTTGCAAGCACGGTCTTGTTTTGTTATAGACCCCAGGGATAAACTTTTCCCTATACGTCTCGATATGTCACGTGACACTGCATGTGATAGCCCTCCTTCCTCGTGTGACACTATGTGATTCCTGATCAAACACCCCTACCCCCACGACCGTCACATATTTTGTGAATGGCCTAAGGCAACAATTGAGCAACACTACAAATGTTTGTGATGTTACTCTGAGTGTATATCCACCCCGGGCAAGCTTGAAAAACATGCCTGGCCACGGTGGGAATCGAACCTACGACCTTTGGAATACTAGCCCAATGCTCTGCCAACTGAGCTACGCGGTCAGGTCGGTTCGAGTATGTGATATTTCGGAACGAGTCTAGTTCCTTTGATATCAATGCAATCTAGTAATATGATTTTTTCTGTGTTGGTATATCACAGAAATAATCTGTGATTATTTTCTAGTAACTGAAAAAATCATATTACCAGATTGCATTGATATCGAAGGAACTAGACTCAATTCCGAAATATCACATACTCGAACCGACCTGACCGCGTAGCTCAGTTGGCACAGCATTGGGATAGTATTCCAAAGGTCGTAGGTTCGATTCCCACCGTGGTCAGGCATATTTTTCAAGCTTGCCCGGTGTGGATATACACTCAGAGTAACATCACAAACATATTCACATGAGTACATCACACCAACGTGGCAACGCAGAAAAAAACACTACAAATGCTACAAGTTGACTCTCACATAATTTGTAACTTGTCTTGCATTGTAATAAAATGTTAAATGAGTGAAAACGAGTGAGCAAATGGGTGAGCTTGAGCTATTGAAATTAATATAGGTTTGAGCTTCCATCACTAACATCTGCTGTACTCATTTATGCAGTTACTTTATTAGAATATTATTTGCCTGGCAGTTCGTATTTAATACACATACAGAATCTCTCTAATAAGCCCCTCTCAAATAAGCCCCCTTTTTGTTGAAGAAATTTATTAAAGATTGGGATTTTTTTAAACATGTGACTAGGCCTAGACTCCAGCGCGTTTTAATTGGTTTTCACCAGTATTGTATTCTTGTTTCCATCAATCTCGTACCGACTACCCAGAGCCACTTTTTGTTCACTTTTTAGATAAAACTACGAGCACATTGTGTTTCCAACTTTCCATCTACCAAACTGACGTTACGTCATTTGATCAATTTCTAAAGGTGTTCTTTGTTTTTTTTTTATTAATTTGGTTCGGGTTAGGGTTAGGGTTATGGTTGCGGTTAGGGGTTAGAGTAGGGGTAGAGTTTGGGTTAGTTACATATTTCTGATTAAAAAATCCCATTGCTAAAAATTCGAACGGGTGAAAACATATTCATTTCACAGATCTAAGGCTGGTGTACTTTAATTTAGGGTATTATATTGGTGTCATGATCTCTAAAGATCTTAAATGGCAAGTTAGTCCGGGTTTATACTACCTGCGTTCGACCAATCTTAGAATTTTCGTGCGAGGTATGGCACTATAGCTTGGCGCAGTACTTGAGCGACGAGATCGAGAGTATTCAACGCAGAGCCCTTCGTATAATCTTTCCTGATCATCTCAAATATGAAGACGTGTTGGTACGTGCTGGGGTGGTGTCACTGTTCCTGTGGAGAAAGACCATTTGCGAGAAACTTTTCGATCAAATGTGTGATGAAACAACCCATAAACTCCATTCTCTCGTTCCCCCAAGACATAAAACAGGATATTCTCTACGTAATAATAACTGTCTTTCAATACCAAAGCATAGGACAAGTAGGTTTGCTAGTAGTTTTATTATGACCGGTAGTAAGGCCTACAACTCTAGTTTTAAATAATAATTGTTTAGCTACATTCTTACCTAGAACTATCAAAATTTTTATTAAGGGTGGAATGACCCTCAAAATTTTTTTTTTATATTTAAAACTAGAAATAAAGTTTAAATGGTATATTATGAAAGCCCACAGAAAAGTATTTACATTTATGTGAGTTTGACATATGCTGTTGCCATGGTTACCAAGATAACAGCTCGACACGCCTTGCAGCGGACCATTGCGCCAACGATGATAACTCGAAAGCAATTTAAGATTTGTCTACGAAACTTTGGGAAAATATTAAGCACTACTAGACCCATGCAATGAACTAAAAGATTTTAAATCAGATAAATAGTTTCTAAGTTCTGAATGAAACAATATGTGTGCCTGAAATTTAATCATGATCAGCATGAATTTTTGCTTATAGCACAAAAAGTATTTGACCTAATGACTTCATTCTAGTTCATTGCATAGCTTTTGATGAAGTAAACATCCTCTGAAAATTTTAGCCAAATCTGTTAAATTGTTTGTGAGATATCATTGTTGGCAGATTACAAACCTTGCGAAAATTGTTTATCGGAGAAAATACAGTTTAAACTTTTCATACTATGTAATTGGCTACCAAAAACACTTCATGTCCCTAAAAGTCAATAGAACTCTCCAGCACCATACTTTACTCCCTCCCCCTGTTTGTTTTTGTCACACTTTTGTTTTTTTCAGTCCTCTCATCACTTTACGCCTCTTTTTAACTTCGGGCGTGGATTTGTGTTCTGCATGCGAAACTCTCAACTTGTCTTCAAGTTGACAAGCCACTTCTGTATACTTGCCAGGAGTAATATCCAGTAGTTCACTGGAAAAAGTTCACTGATTGCCTCTTTTGCAAAATGTAGTCAGTGACTCAGGGTCTCAACTTCAAGAACTTTCCCGGTATCCATCGACATAACCGTAACACACCAGTTAGATGATGAATGTCCCCTTCGTTGCCAGGTACCGTCACATCAAATACCACAGTCTACAGAATTTGTTCCATCAACATCTTCATTTTGTTGCAAAACACACACTTCTTTTGCAGCTGCTTTCATGCTCTTCTTAGCAACTGTCTTTGCATGCTTAGCAATGACACGAGATGACTTCTTGAAAGACTTTGGTCTAGGTGGTGGTGTCATGTTCATGACAGAGCAAACCTTTGACGCACCAGCATGACCATTGCCAATCATTCGCATTCCATACACTAATCGTCAATTTACTTCAAAACTCTTTTGTTTTTCGTTTTGAAATCCAAGACAAATGCATCCATTTGCAGTGTTGGCAAGTGAGGTGGAGTTTAGAAGCACAATCTTTACGTTTGATATTATTTTCTTCCATTGTGTTGTATACATTCTGGGAAGCTGACAAATATGGAAAAAACATTTCCAATAAGTTCCATATCACAAAGCCTGAATCCATAAGTGCCTTGAGAACTTTTTGTTGAAGGTTTAGGGGTTCTTTTCTCACTGGAATTCTGCCGAACACGAGGCTGAAGCTTCCTGTAGGACACTGAAATTCCAGCTGGAATAGCGCCCACGTTGCCCTCATCAGCACTCAAAGAAACCTCGCTTTCCTCGTTATTTTCTTGCATTACTGGCTCGCCCTCTTCCTCATATTCAACACGAGAACGTTTAGTATGTTGATTGGCACAAAATTGGCGTTTTTTACGCTTCTGTGTAGCAAATTTTCCCATTTTATTTTCGCAAAATAACTCTCGATCACAATGTTAGAAAGAATGTTTTTTTTTTCGTCTGCGCGTTTCGTAGGGGGCCTGGGGAAAAGCTTAGATTAGAGCCCAGCCTTCCCTAAATACCCCACGCTTTTTACCGAAAATTTTGTAAATAAATTCGCTTTTATAGGCAAAAAACAAATGGTAAACAAATCTGTTTCCATAGCAACGAGTGAACATCCAGTAAAAAACCCTTAAAACTAGAAGTTACTATCGCAAGGGAAGTGCTGCCTTACGACCCAAAGTCTAGGGATTGATTATACCAAAAAACTTCATTTATTTAAATTGCCTTATATATACACTGTATGTATGAATTTATTTTGTTTAATAATGCAATAATTACTATATACTGTAAACTGTACTTCGGATTTTCATAATTACACATGTGATTGTTGGTACCAATGTTTTAAACCGTCTTCACTTGTCAAAACGTCCAGAAGAACACAATTGGGAAGAACAAACATATGTCCTTTAACGTGATATGATTAGTTTCTTGCAAGTTCTCACATTCTTTCCAAGTAATACTGTATTTTCGATTTGGTAAACAAGACAGTGCCATTCAATGTTTTTTGTCCAATATGTAGATGTTTCGTATTTGTAGTGTACAGGTAGTGTCCATTGTTGGCCAACATAGGTACTGTATGTAATATCTTGACATACAATGTTCCTGACATCCATATGGTAGATTGGAAACAAGTAAATTAATTTAATAATAGATGGCAGATTCCATATCCTATTACATTGGATGTGACATTGGACAATCTTGTAAATCAGCATTCTTGTTTTAATAGAAGTACACTTCTGTTAATCCAGAAGCTCCCATCCATTTTCATTATTTTGGCTGTAACAACCATTTGGTTTCATCCAGCAGTTAACATGGCACCATTCACATCCGTCAGAATTGCAAAACTATAGAAAAAAATAATTGGTAGCATAAGATATTTATGTGGAAACATGGTAGCACATAGGCAGGGGGAGGGGTTAATTAAACAAACAAAAAACTTACCCTTCCTTTGTCTTGCAAATCATAATATTTTCATACATACAGTGATAACAAGGAGTAAAATAGTTAGTATATAATAAATTAAATTATTTAAAAGGGTATATAGTCAAAGTACATACCAAACTGTAACTGGGATCCATATATGAAATCCTTCTCTTACTCAAACTCAATAGTCTGTTGATCTAAATGCATTGCTGGTAGTCTGTGCTAACTGATCTAGCCTGTTTTCTTCTTCAAGCCTATATTGTAAGTTAGCGGATGATTTCAAGCTTGTTAATCGTTCATATGTCATTGGTTCAATGACACAAGATGCAAGTGATTTTACTCTGCTAATAGCAACATAAGAAACTCCAGCAGTTCTTTCAGATTTGCCGATATCTATCCACGCTTTTGGAAGTGTAAGTCCTTGGCTCTTGTGTATTGTTAGAGCCCAAGCAAGCCTAAGAGGTAACTGTTGCCTCTCATGGAAACCTATTTCTGTCTGTGATGTGACAGTGATTGGATATATTGGGATACACAATGGTCGGCTTTCATTAAAAACAGGTCCTCTATAGTTTTCAAATTCTACTATTACCGCAATAGGTAAGTCAGGTGGTTGATGGTTGTTCTGATAGATAATATCAACAACTGTCCCAGTAGCCCCATTGCAGAGGCCAACACTTGACCACAAATTCATGGTTAACATGACCCTGGCACATTTTGCTAGAAACACGACAGGTTCTAACCCAGACATATCGTCTGAGGATATCTTTTTGGCCAATGCTGATGAATGGCGAGCATTAACATGAGCAATTGGATGCTCAAGTTTCATTAGCTGCTCGTGGTTGTAATTAGCAACTCGTTCATTACTATAAAATAGTCTAGTAGAATCTTCAAAATCACATAAATTAGTGACATTCGATGGTTGACGTGTCAGAAGTAACTTCCAGTCATCAACTGTTCAGTCACCTTTGCGAAGTCGTAATAACAAATCTCTGAACTGTACTTGCTCAGATGTCATACCTTGCACACGTTGATTTACAGTGAGTTTAACAACTCTGTCAAACATATGATATGCTTGATGACCTTGTTCACCAACAGCATTTGATGGTCTAGCATGGTAAAGAGGTTTATCTGCTACTGGTGGCAATTGACCTGGATCACCAGTTAAAATCAATGATTTTCCTCCAAATACTTTGTCATTAGAACCAGTTGCTTGTTTGCAACGCTTGTCTATCCAACCAAAAGTAACTTGGCCAAGCATAGAGTATTCATCAATAATGATGTATCCAATGTTATTAACACTCTCTTGTAACCTACACAAGCTTTGTCCTGTTAGGTCTTTGTTACCTCTTGCTCCTATAGGTAACTTTAATAGAGAATGCACAGTTACACCTCTAATGTTATAAGCTGCTTTACCTGTGGTAGCAGCAACAGCACATTTACTTTGCAAAAGATTTCTAATAGCATTAATAAGGTAACTTTTACCAGTTCCTGCAACACCATTTATAATGAGACATAATGGCTCTTTTTCGGATGATACATCATCAAAATGAGACTTAACAATATCATAAGCAAGTTTTTGCATTTCACTAAAACTGTTGATGTCAACAACATCATATTGCTGATCAATAGTGTATTCCTCTTTGTTTGTTTTTATCCATGTTGGCATTTCTTGGATTTGTTGTTCTGAATAATTGGCTCTGTCACGATGCCAGTCATATGTGGACTCTGGTGTTTGTTGAGAGTTTTCAAAAGGAGTATTAAGGTCTGATAATATCATCCACTCTTCTCGAGTTGTCTCCTGTTCTTCAGAAGGTTCATCTTCTGATTCTTGACTTTGAATGACAGTTTGTAATTTGTCAAACCAGTCTGGGACATTAGACTGCCCATAAGCCGTTTGTAAAAATTCATGCCAACAATTGATCAGAACCTCGTCAGTTGGTTCTTGGTCACCCCATGCATTGTTTTGGGTTGTTCTCCACGGTTTATACCTCAAAAGTTGATATTTACAATATAGGCCAAAATTTGGACCTTTGGGATTAGGAGAATATGTTGGAAATATTCGTGGTATAACATTCTCTGGCAATTTTGTCAGTTCATTGTTAACAACTTTTTATGTTGTAGCAAATTGAACAAAGTTCATATTTATTATATTTTGTGAACTGTCATACTGTTCACGATTAGCATACACATCAAGAAGTGAATAATCGGTGCATGATTCACCCTCGTCAATACTTGCAGTATCACGCACTCTCCGTGAACCATTTAGACTAACTGGCATCACTTTAAAGGATGAGCTATGGAGTTTTAAAGACAACAAATGATGCATTGTCTCTTGAGCTGCATAATCTCTTTCACCAAGAGATTTCATAACTACCTTCTTAATAACTCTACGAGGGTCAGTATTACTGTCAACATTTTGCACAATAGAATTGAATGCCTGTTTCAATATAGGTGATCGTGGCTCACCTTTAGCTGCATATTTTGTGAGATATTCAACACAAGCATAGTGATCAATAACAACTTGAATATCACAGTTAGCTCTCCATCCCTGGAGCTGAAGTTGTTGATGGTTATTTAACCTTGAGTCGTTTCGTTTCGTCACAATTTTAGCTCGATAATGCTCATTATCACCTGAAGTGTGAATTTTTTCAAATTCTAATTTTGTCTTAGGACAAATATCAAAAGGGAAGTGAAATCTACATTTCAACTCTGTTTCATTTGACTTCTTTCTAAGACAATAACTTGTACTACAACGAGTGTGTCGTTGAACCATGTTTAATAGATCCACATAATCTGTTTGTTTTTCATGCTCAGGAATGTCAGAACTTCTTTGACATGGATGAACCTCAGGTCTTATCCACATGTCCTCATCTGGTGGATTAGGATTGACGGTTGATAGTAACCAATCAACATACTGACATACTGTGTCAGCTGCTTTCTGACCAGCTTCAATATCCTGGTCTAGTTCAGTTGTGTCAGAGCAATCATTTTCATCTTTAAATTTTTGAGCTAAGAAACCTTTTAAAGCAGTCTGAGTAAGTTGACATAAACCTGGGTCGTTATTTAGTTTAGCAGTACCATGACAATGGATACTACCTCTACCTTGATATTCATATCGAAACCAGTGCCATTTTGCACCAAGTGTATCATAAAGCTAGTGTTTTACAAAACTTTCTAATCTTTGTGTGAAAAACCAATCTACAACATGGGGATTGTTGATCACATTCTGTCGTCTTACATCACTGGCAGAGTTCCCAAACTCATTGTCAGTATCCGCTTTAAATAAAGCATGTAACTCAGGCCAATGCATATCTGCAGAGGAAAAAGTGAAAAATAATGTTGGTGCTCCAACACTACTTATGATAGCTTTGAGCTCCTCTCTTACTCTGTTCCAGTAAGCATTAGTACCTGCAATATTGCCAACATATCTCGACACTTTAGACATAAATACACTAGCATTGTTACTGGCAGCCAGTTCACGCAGTTCATCAATTGTGAGATGAGCTTCACCTGGGTTCTGTTTGAGGAATATTCCACTTTGTTGTAAAATTCGTTTTCTTTGAATCATATTAAAAGCCCAATACGAAAATCTGGGGTGGTTAGCAAAACGGTATACCCATTTACCATCAATAATTTCAGCAAATTTTAGAAGATGCTTTATTCGTTCCTGAAGAGGAACATCTCTCAGAAGTCCTTGATTAGTAGGATCACCTTTCCCATCTGGAAATAAAGTTGGGAAAGCCATTGTGGCCAGATGTGATACCTGATACTCATTTAATGGCTCATTTTCAGCTGAGGGCCATGGCATTGGCTCATTTTCAGACAGCTGATTTCTAACAGCTTCAATTTCCTGTTGTTGTTGTTCGCCAACAGGTAAAAAACTACTCATTTCAGTAGAGTCATTATAAACAATATCCTCTGATGGATTATCAGTAGGAGGACCTACATCAGGAGAACAATTGTCATCTGAGACTATATCATCATCAGTCTCAACAGTCATAAGACCTGGTGGTACACCATTTTCAGGTAAGGAATTTAATGCATCTTCATTAATTAATAACTCGGAATAATGTGGATTATTATTGATAAGCCAAACTAAAGCATTGTGCACTTTTTGCTTTCGCACTGTCACATCTCTGAATGTGTTTTCTCTACCTTTGGCCTTGACAATAATAACAGCTAAATCTTTAGGATATCTTGGTAAAGACATTGCAAGTTCTTTGACATTTTGTGGCAGGTTAATACAATGCCCTGAATAACCTCGTTGACCACCAGGTTTAATATAAACTCTCATGATGGGCAAAGCACGAGCAATCAACATTTCCTCAATCTGAGTTAAATTTTGCAGTTCATGTGGAACACATGAAGGTGTCATTGAATTTTCACAAGAAAATTTTTGTGGAGATTTTTTATCTCTAAAGCATCGTGAACACACATAAGGTGTCTTTGGTTTGGATTTTAAGGGCCATGCTTCCTGACATACTGTACACTGACTGACAATGTATTGCACAGACTTATTAAACTTATTAATGTTAGCCTTAGCCCAACATTGCTCTTCAATACCGCCATTATTGGTGTTGTCAAACATATTTAAATAATCCTGTTGCGACACTTTTTTTGCCCGCTTTTGTTTTTTACTAAGTCTATCTTTCTCGAGCCTCATTTGTCTGTTGGTGTCAGTTTCCTCTGACCGCCTTCTTTTTTTAGACTCACTATACTTTTGAAGTCTAATTAGTCTGTTCGTGTCAGTTTCCTCTGACTGTTTTCTTTTTTTAGACTCACTATCCTTTTGAAGCCTAATTTGTCTGTTGGTGTCAGTTTCCTCTGACAGCTTTCTTTTTTTGGACTCACTATCCTTTTGAAGTCTAATTTGTCGTTCGCTGTCAGTTTCCTCTCAGCGTTTCTGTTTAATAGACTCACTTAATTTTTGAAGTCTTATTTGCCGTTCAATGTCAGTTTCCTCTGACTGCTTTCTTTTTTTATACTCGCTAGCTTTCTTAAGTCTAGCTTGTCGATCTTTTACACAGTTACTTTTACATATATTTAATCTCACAGGTACAATTTCAAATAAATTGGCATGTAACGACATTGAAAGAGAATACAAATATTGTTCCAACTCTAGAATATTAGCAAATTTCATAACCACAGCAGTGCCATTAGGATCAGGCATGCCACTAGAATCTCTGGCATGGGAGTCAAATAAATAGAAAAAATCTATTTGCTTTATCAATGCCATCATATAGCCTTCTAATATCAAAATAGTACAACTATAATTTGAAAACACATTCAAAAGTGCAGTGTGAATGTCATAGTAGTGCGACTCAATTTCTCGGTTGGTTATAACAAGACCTTGAAGCTCTTTTCCATAATTTATAAGCCAAATTTGGTTAAATTCATTTTTTGCCTCATTAGGCACCACAGAATTGTGCTCTACCCCAATGGATAGATCAGTGTTACTTTTTGCCACAATGGGCAGACCAATAATTATACCTTTTGGCTCAATGGGCTCTACCACAATGGGCAGATCAATATCTTTTGCCTCAATGGGCTCTACCACAATGGGCAGATGAATAGTTTTTGCCTCAATGGGCTCTACCACAATGGGCAGATGAATAGTTTTTGCCTCAATGGGCTCTACCACAATGGGCAGATGAATAGTTTTTGCCTCAATGGGCTCTACCACAATGGGCAGATTAATAGTTTTTGCCTCAATGGGCTCTACCACAATGGGCAGATCAATGTTATTTTGTGCCTCAACGGGCTCTACCACAATGGGCAGATCAATGTTATTTTGTGCCTCAACGGGCTCTACCACCATGGGTAGACTGTTATTATTTTGTCGTACCACCACGGGTGGACTGTTATTATTTTGTCGTACCACCACGGGTAGACTGTTATTATTTTGTCGTACCTCCACAGGTAGACTGTTATTATTTTGTCCTACCACCACGGGTAGACTGTTATTATTTTGTCGTACCACCACGGGTAGACTGTTGTTATTTTGTCGTACCTCCACAGGTAGACTGTTATTATTTTGTCCTACCTCCACAGGTAGACTGTTATTATTTTGTCGTACCTCCACAGGTAGACTGTTATTATTTTGTCCTACCACCACGGGTGGACTGTTATTGTTCTGTCGTAACACCATGGGTAGTTCAACGTTATTTTGTGTATCAAAGGGATCCACAGGTGTTGTAGTTGTTTTCGCATGCACTACAGATGGTAAATTACTTGTATGGATCACAGAATCGCGTATCTGGTAAGAAAACATGTTCGTACAACTTGAAACACTTACAACTTTCGGTAAGTTATCTACAGATAAAAATTCGACACCAGGTTCTAAGACAACAAAGCCATTATCCAGAGCTTGCAAGTACATATTGTCTCCTTGTAGTAAGACATTATTCAATGTTGTTTTTGACCAATCGATCAGTGGGATATTTTGGGCAGTTAAAACTGCAGATAAACTCATAAAAGCACATTGTTTGCCTCTAGATTGAACACTAAAAAGGTCATCGCCTTGATGTATTTCAGAAGAAAGAAATAGAGCCATACTTACCTAAATTTTTCCGAATATATTCGATCTCTTGCATAAGTATTTAAAAGCTTGAAAAATCTTGAGCACATGTAGAGAGCACATGGAGATGCGTGCGCAATACAAAATAAAGTTTGACCGCCCCCTCGTTTAAAAAACTTCCTGAAGCTTTTAATTATTCCTCCCGGAAATCATCTTTACAGACAGAAGGACAGACACAAATCGAGATCTCGACAATACATAGATCGCGCGAAAGACTGGGTCGAGTGGACTCTGGAGAAACCACCGCGTGTCAAGAATAGTGTGCTGCCTCGCTGCGCTCGGCAGCAATAAATACATTTTAGGCATAAAATCACGGAGAAAGCAACATAGGAGTATATTTTGATGACATAGGCATTATATAAAACCAAAAAAATTTTTTTAATTTTTTCAAAAATTTGAGAAAAATTTGAGGGTCATTCCACCTTTAACAACTTGTAAATAAGGAGTGTTTGTAGACATTTTTACTCATATGCATGTATACCAGAGTAATTCAGTTTTTGACTGCAAAATTGGTATTTTTTAATAAATTGAATTGAAATTAGTTGTGGTAGTAATCATGTGTTTATAAAATACTCCGCCGTCCGTCGTCCACGGACGTCCGTCCGTCCGCCGTCCGTCCGCCTTTCTTCACATCTTCCACACTGAGCTATAATGATCTTCCGAAAATGACATCACGTCAGTTTGGAAGATGGAAACAAGTGGCCGGACCGTTTTGATTCAATATGGCGACCGAAAAGGAATTTTAATTTCTGTGAAAATGAGGAAATACTTATTTAACTAGATAGAAATCCTTGCAAAGAAGTAACCAATCTGCCAATGGCAAAACCAGGAATGAGGGATGCAGAGTGTTCAATTTTTATTGCAAATTTAGACTCTCGTGTTTCAGAAGAAGTATTGTGGGAGTTGTTTCTTCAGGTAGATTTTGACGACATTTTTGTAGATCAGTCATCAATGTGCCAATGTGGTTTTGAATCTTTTCTATAACACTGTTTTAAAAAGCATATAATAAACATTCACACTGGAATTGAATAAGGGTAAACACGAATGTGCATTGCGTGAATGATGCCATGAGCCCATGACTATTAAAGTTTGCTGCGACTATGTCTACAGACCTGCTATAAACTCTCCCTACATAGCCGGGAGTCTCCTGGTATTTAATTTAATTTAATTTAATTGCTTTTCCATCATTGTGTGATATAGACATAAACACATACGCACCCACACAACGCAAACACAAACACAAATACGAACACACTAAACTGATGGCTGGGTAACCACAACAGCCTGAAAAGCCAATTACTGTGGGCCCAAAAGATTAAAACACAAACATATATACAATTAAAACGCCTAAAAACAGCAGTTCACTGGTTCGGTTAACGTTCTTGCACTGTTGCATTTCGGGCAGATAGTTTTAAATGTTCTTGGATCATCACATATAGACTTGTGATCTCCTGTTCTCCCGGTAGTGAAAAATTTCTCCCGGTATTGGCAACTGGCAATTATCCTGATTTCTTGTCGATTTTATTGAATTATCTACGTACGGATGCGTTTCTGCGTACGGCGAGAAATATCTACGCACAGCTGCGTTTCGTTTCATCCATTTATTGTAATGACTTCATTTTAGATTCTATAATGTTTGGAAAGTCAAAATTGAAGTATTTATTTGTTAATTAATTAAAACACATCTTCATGTCGTATTTTCAGTCCAAGATAGTGCCCAATTAAACATTAATAGTCAAGGGGCTTCTTGTGCTGCGAGTGTACCTGGCATACTTAATCGATGAAATACATAATCGATGAGTATCGATATCAATCAATACCAATCGATATTTATCAATCATTGATATTGGAAATCGATGAATAATCGATGGCTTCTTTTGGTGTGACTTTCATCGATTGATCATCGATTTATTATTAATTTTCATTGATGAAAAAATCCCCTGTTAATATACATGCAATCAAACAGGTAACGTCGTATTTTAATTAATACGTACTTTAATGTCGTAAGAAACTCAAATGTGAACGGAATTCAGTAACAATGGATTAAATTAAGTTTTCATCTAGCTATAATACAGATCAAATACATGTGTACATTCGAAAAATGAGAACAGATTTACTATCTAGCTTGAACATCCCGGCACGCGGCGATTATTTAGGATATAAATTGATAAAAATCAAAAGCATTTTGTCGATAAAAATCGATAAATATCGATGAAAATTGATGAATATCGATAATAATCGACAAAATTGGCTATAACTTTTTGTGACTATCGATTGGTCATCGATTGATCAATGTCAATCAATATCAATTAAGTAATTAACATCGATTACCATCGATTGATCGATTGGATTTCCGATGATCGGTTTATATCAATTAAGTACGCCGGGGAGTGTAGCTAGGAGTTTCTTGGCTAAGGGACTGTTTGTTAATTATGGCCAAGGGGGGGGGGGGGTGCTGGTGTTTATTTTTTTAAGGAGTTTATCAAGAAATGTACCCCCTAAAATTTGATGTTTTAAAAATTGTACCCCCCAAAAAAAATCATGTGAGAAAAATGCCCCCCCCCGACGATTTTTTCCTTAGTCCCAGGCCATGCACACAGTTTTACGTTTTTAAAACATGTTTTATATTTAATAATTCATTATTCAAAAACAAAGACGGAAATATGGAATTAGCAAGTTAGAATTAGTTGTCAGTAATAGTTTTAATTTATTTTATTTTTGCCCAATACTTTCTTTGTATAGTATCAAAGTCATGCAATGCATGAAATTGCTAGAACTAAAACTGTACCCCCCTTTTTTTCATCGACTCAAAAAAATGTACCCCCCACTTTTTTCTGATTTTGAGATTTGTACCCCCTACTCTGAAAACCATCCCCCCCTGGCCATAATTAACGATCAGTCCCTAAGAGCAATGCATTTTTTTCGAAATGCAGTGCCAAAAAGTGAAATACAGTGCAATAAAATGAAATACAGTGCAAAAACAATACAAAAAACCCAAACATTTGCGAGTGACAAAATATGGCTGGCATTTTTAGTAGATTTTCTAATAAAATTGTTTATATTAAATTAAAATTATCTATTTCGCATGTGAACTACGCACGCACATGAGTCATGACATGACATGATTAATAAGTAATAGTATGATTTCTCGTGGAATTTGGAAAAACATACACTCGTGAGTTTTTCAAAGACTTCAAATTGCATTCGTCCTTCAGACTCAATTTGTTTTCCCAGGACGAGCAGTATTGTACATTGTTGCGAGATCGAACTTCTTGAAAATGTACTTGTTCACAATACTGTAGTCGTATGAATTATGAAATGAACTGTAAGTCACCCTGTTTAAATATTTGCATTCATACGTAAGTTTCTAACCTATAAAATGCTTTTAATTTTCCAGGCTGGACCTATCAAAAATATTCATATCCCTCTTGATAAAGAAACTGGAAAACAAAAATCTTTTGCCTTCATTGAATTTTCGTCCAGTGCCTCAGCCCATTATGCATGGGAACTCTTGGATGGTATTATGTTGTATAACCGTTCATTAACAGTTAGACCTCAAAATTCTGAAAATGCTGAAACTCCCAAGCGTATTCCCAGCAACGTGATGTCAGCAGGTGATTTCTACAAAGATTTTTATAACAAATATGAAGATTTAAAACGTAGACCACAAAGTGAACCAAGAAGAAATCAATGGAATGAAGAAAGTAGACATCAAGGAAACAGTTCATTTAGTCATCCAACACTTAACAGAAGTTTATCTTCACCTGCAAACAGTGGCAATAATGCATCTCCACAATTGAAACAATTATTGGACATGATTAATTGGAACAATAGCACACCAAATAGAAGTTCACCTCCCCCCCTGAGATTACCATATAGAAGTTCATCACCATATGCGGGATCACCACCATACGCGGGGTCACCACCATACGCGGGGTCACCACCATACGGGGGGTCACCACCATACGGGGGGTCACCACCATACGGGGGGTCAGCTCCATATTCACGTTCACTTTCTTCAAACCCTTCATACAGGGGTTCAGCACATGGGTACAAATCACCTAGCCAAAACCATCATAGAGACTCTTATCGGCGCTGAAACCAACGGAATGATCCAGCAACGTGTGAAGCTAACGGAATGATCCAGCAACACCAGAATTATTGATACACAAGATCGGCACTGATCAACAACATAATTTGAATTTCAATCTACCTGTTTCACAAGCTTCTTTTGTTTCCAGTGTACTCCCCGAATTGGCAAGCACGTCGGAGCAGATGAAATATTGCGAAATATGGTAACACTGCATGGGCTATTTATTTAATGTTGAATGAACCATGCATGCGATGTTAACTTTTTTAATCTAACTTATTTTTTTGACAAGTGTGTAAATCCTCCATACTTTATAGCAAAAATAAAATAATTGTTTTACCAGTTCTAAAGTTTTTAATTTTTTTTTATGGAGTATAAATTAATATCAGCGTCAGAACTGTATATATAGTGTCCACCTAGGGCCAGTTGTAGAAAAGCAGGATAAGCGGTAGCCACCGGATTTTTCAACCGTTGTACAAAGGTTTAAAAAGCTATAAAATTATGGATATAGATCTCACAATTAATAAAAAGAAACTTCAATTTATAAATGCTAAAGTTTATTCAGGGTTACACCAATCAAAGGGTTATTTTAGGAAAACTGAACAAATTGTTATCCAACCTTTGTACAACCGGCCCCTCGTGGCCCTGGTTTAATTGTTATCTCCGGATAACATTGTTAAAACCCTGGGACTGGTCAAACGAGGATGAGAGTCGCAAGTCTCGTTCGCGTCAACTCTCACTGCTCTCAACCCCGAGCTGGTTCAAATTTTGCTGTGAGTTGACGAGAATTTTTTCTATGCTTGGTAGTATGTAGTCAACTTTTACAGGCCCTTGATTTATAGCAGCTTAGAACTTAGTGTAGCTGACCAAGCTAACCTGTAAAATATAGTTATTATTATTATCTTTCACAGCTTTGTTCTTATGCTGGCGATGTTTTTCCTTGGCAGCTGGCTAGTGGCTACAACCAGTAGCCTCATGCAAGTTCCAAAGATTTTAGCTCTCCAAGCTTCTCCGCAGCTTTGGCCAATTACTGTGATCCCAAAATGACAAAATGTACGATTCAACAAGTACTGTTGCACAAACACACTTACACTTACACACATACCGTACATTACATACATACATGCATATGTATATTCATACACACATATAAATATTTAAAAACAACATGCAATAGGTTTGGTCAGGTCTCGGGCCTAGTTACATTTTAAGCAAATCGTTTTCCATGATCGAGGATCATCGACGTTATAACTTTACGGTGTAGTAATATTCGATTAAAAGTTTTTCAAAGATTGTTAGAGAGTTATATTTATTGGTTATTGATCTCGTTCCAGATTCTTCTTGTTCTTATTCTTATTCTTATTGTATAAGTCAGTTGGTAGGTCTAAGACTAAGTTTTGCATTACTTAACTTGGAAGTTTAGGGAATTTGGATCCACTGATCTTGTAATTCGTGAGGTTTTATGTTTTGGAAGAACTGCATCTGAGAGGCACATGATACCACAATTTGCCTTGTAGAAAAATAGCATGTCTAGATATTCGTGCCAATAACTTAGAGGTTTTCAAGTCAATCCGCCTTTGGGTGTAGCTTCTTTCACAAAGGAAGGGTAGATTTAGGACGTATTTGGAAGCACGAGGTCGACTGTGTGCGGAGACCAAACTTGTGTAGCACTGCCCATGCATTTGCGCCGAACAAGTGTAATAGAGACCTTACGATTTAGGACGGCAACGCAACGGCTACCAATACAATAAATCATGATTGCAAATAATTACAATATATGAATAATTTAGACAGATTTTCACGTCTTGATACAACGGCTGCATTTCAAGCCGCAACAAGTGCAACTTCAAACTGGATTCAGCAGAACTCTTCCCAAACATAAAACCCATGTCTTCAACTTCTAAGACTGTATTAAATTCATACGATTGATAATATACCACGAATTATCTTTACTGCCATTTATTTGAAGGAGTTTGTTTTGGCCGTCGTCGTCGCGTTGCCGTCCTAAAATCGTAAGGTCTCTAATATACAGCGTCCGACGAGCCTTACAGTTCTTAATTGTTCTTGTTGATCTTTTGATGAAACCCAACATTTTATTTGTGCATGCCAGATCAAATTGTTTGATATCCATACGCCTAGATCACGCTCATTTTCAGAGTTCTCTAACATGCATGCTATATGTTGTGAAGTGGTGACCCGCAGAGCTTTACATTTAGAAGCATTTTTGTGAAGACCCACATCAGAAGAGCTTGATTCAAAATTCCTCATTTTTGAAGAAGTTCTGCTCTTATACATGTATCCAGTTTATTGCTACAGGCATCTACTACTATTGGAATCACTTCTACCGCTTTCTTCATTGGCATTGCCCATATTTTCCGAATTTCCCTTTTCAACTCCGGCATCAAACTTTTCCATCTTCCGCTGTTTCTTTCAGACCAATTCTGCCGTCCCCTGCATGGAACTGCGATGTCTATGACCATACACTCCTTTTCCTTCATTTAAAATCACACAATATCAGGTCTTTGACATTCAATCGTATGGTCACACTGAATGTTAAAATCATATAAAATCTTTACATCATCTGATTCCATTACTCCATTCAGTTGGTGTTCATACCATTTTCCAGCTTTCTCTAGTTGGTACAAACCACATTACTTCCAGTGTACACTGAATCATGTCTTCTTTTGTACTCCGTTTTTTGTGCTAGCTTCTTGCATTCACTTATTAAGTGTGTTATATGCTCTCCCTTTTTCCCGGGCAAGCTAAAACGTTTGCCTGACCACGGTGGGAATCGAACCCGCAACCTTTGGGATACTAGTGTCACTAGTCCAATGCTCTACCAACCAGGGCCGTAATAATGAGTAATTTCAGGTAGATTTTCAGGTAAATTCAGGTTGATTTCCAGTAGATTTTTAGCGGTAAATTCAGGTAATTCTCAGGGCATAAGAAAGTGAATTGGGAGAAATAACTATATTTGTTGAAAAAGTTTTCGTATTTTCATAAAAATGAAATTTCCGGAAAAATTTTTTGGAAAGAAAACGTTTTCGAAAATTTTTTAGCCAAGAATTTTGGGAAAAGAATATTAATTAGTGCAAAATCAGGTAAAAACGGTAAGTTGGATAAACTCAGGTAAATCTAACCTTACCCCCCCCACTAAGACAAAGTCCTCGCAATGGCCCTGCTACCAACTGAGCTACGCCTACTAGTGTCCCAAAGGTCGCAGGTTCGATTCCCACCGTGGTCGACAGGCAAGCTTGCCCGGTGTGGTGCATACTCTGAGTAACATCACAAGCATCAAAGATTTGCCGTAACCCTCATGCCCTCAAAACGTAAAAAAATACGAGAGTTATAAACTCTACGAAAATCATACTGACTCTCCGACTCCCATTTCATGATTGACTCAAGAGACTAGGTTAGTGTACATCAAGTATATCATTCAATTATTAGCGACGACGCTGGATTATTGACAGCGGTCTCGCGCACATGTTAAGAAAATTATTAAATTGCAAAGTTTCTTTTATTTATATAAATTTCTTTTAGAAAAAACGACACAAATGTTATAAATTATATCAAGCTGTAGTCACTAAACAGTAGTCAATTTATTTATGGATATGTTTACGGGGATTTTGTTCTTATTTTTGTGCGTTGTGGATAGTGTCTTAGCCGATGATGTTGTTGGTTGTGGAGGCTTTGTCAAGTCGGATATAGATATCAATTATTCTTTTATAGAGGTAAAATCTCCTTAAATATAGATTTTATTAATTTCCTAGGACCGTCAGACCATGGGGATCAGCGAAATAGTATATTTGTAATCGCAAGGCGCGTCCTACTATTAATACCCGGCTCAGCCTGACTGGAAAGTTTGAAAACTGCATGCATCACAAATATGCATGCACACTCGAGGTTTTGAAAATTTAATAGCAAACATATAGAAAACATCAAAACTGTGCACCACAGATCTTGTTTGTGCGATACAAACTTTCCACTCTGGCTTGGCTGTCGAAGACTGCCTGGGGCTGAAATTTAATTGCCACAGACCATTAATTGCATGTGAACTCTATGCCAATATTTAGTTTAAATGTTTGGTGTGGTTTTTACAAGCTTATGCTAAAGATCTTTGGCATATTGCATTTAAAATACCCCTGACGTTCTGACTTTGGGTAGCAAGAAATTGGGAAGTTGATCATTTCGCTGTTAATTTTTCAAACCTTTGTATTTTCAGGGTTCGAATTAACAATAGTGAGCTTAAGCAAGCGACGTTTTTGTCGTTTTTTACGTTGGAAATAATTTTTTTTGAATTTTTTTTTCATGGTTTTTTCAATAATTAGTGTGACAACAGACGCCATTTTGTGGCAGCAGCCCGCAACCACCCAGAGAAAATAGGGTCGCACGGTCAATCGCGTTGAAAAAATAACAGGGTCGGCAGAAAAAAATAGGGTCGGTCAGGAACCGGAACCACAGGTATTTTTTTTACGCCGTATAACTAATTTTGGCGGCATTTTGCCTCATGGCACTCGTGCAAGGAAGCAAAAAACTTTAAAAGTCTTATGTTTTGTCATATGTGTTGAAGATTACCACAAACTGACACAAACACAGTTTTTAATCCAGTCCCCCTCGGCAATCTAACGTCCGTCTTGATGAAAATGTCGCTTACTTAAGCTCGCTAGTGTGCAATTTGCACATCGTTCTGGACCAAATAGTGAAAATTGCACATCACTTTTCCAAATGATTTGACTTCCAATGTTTACTTGTAAATTTGAAATGTTTGTTGTAAAGTTCCGAAGTTTGTTTCGAAGTTCGTTCCGATGATTTACGATAATCAAGTTTAGTAAGTTGTAATTGGCTAGTTAAGTGAACCAGCCAATCAAATCGCTTGCTATTGAATCATCGTAAATCATCGTAACGAACTTCGAAACAAACTTTGGAACTTTACAATGAACATTCCGAATTTACAAGTAAACATTGGAAGTCAGTTTTGAAAAGCAAATTGAAATCGAGAGTAAAAATGAACATTCATCCATATTTATAGATTTAAACAATGCCATCTAGTTGTCTTATAATTTATAAACAAGTGCTTTTGCAAGCACACTAGCAACATGTTGCATGTTTCCAGATTGGAAGGTGTCAAATTTTAGCCACCATGACAGACAAACACATGACTGATTGTCAGGGCCGTCGCGAGCGGGGGGGGTGTGGGGGTGCTTCACCCCCCCAATAATTTTCGAAAGTCGGCCCCAGTCGGCAAATTGCTTCGTTACTGTTCGGCAAATTGCAAAATCGGCATTCAGCAAATTGTAAAAGTTAAGAACGAAGGCGATAAATAAAGCGATAAATTTTGGATTTAAAATAATGGTTTGTGTGGCCTTATGTCAAAACCATTTAAATGTATTTCTATTTTCTAGTAATACTATTAGTCTTTTATTTGTTGAAAATCGACGGGAGGCTGAAATGTGAACCCCACGTTTCCGGGCATGTTCTTCGCTCGACTGCTCTTATAGCGATGGCTCTTTATCAGTTATGCGCGGTTCAAACCCCCCCCCAAAAAGACTAAAATTTAGTGTCTTGAATGTAATTCGATTTTTGACGACTATAGAAACTTTATTATTTATTTCACGAGGGAAAACGTATTAACCATAAAAGTTATCTAACATACGGCCCGACGATTACCGTAATTAGAGGCACGAGCAAACTTGCCATAAGGGAAACCGAGTGCGAGTAGCACATAAAGACGTACCAGCTAATCTGTTTGAGACTGCAAAACGCAGTCAAAGCCAAAGAGAATATTTTAAGTCGTCAGAGGCGCAAGATTTTCAAGAAGACTCCACAGGCACATGGAAGAAGACCAAGAGAAAGACGAGCCATGCCATAAGAACGGACTTGTCTTCTTTAGTTCTTTAGCGAAATTAATGTTAACTCTGATCAGCCTACAGTTTTGAAAGACATACCGCATACAGCGATCGGTATCGTCGATCGGTTGCATATGATCATATCCGTTTTACTCGCTTTCTGACGCATAAAATTTAAACTCTTGGAAAATCGGGTCGTACAAAAGCCAAATTAACACTATCCGGCACTAAGAGTTTTAAGACTGCTCAAAATACAAAAAATATAAATTGTCTATTCGGCGCCTGGGGATAAAAAAGGTCAAATGCATCAAAGTGCCATGAAAATATTGAAACAAAATATCAATGCAATCACATGCAGATACTTGGATACCCTGGTTCCAGAGGTTTATTCTTATTATTTTCATTGCGAAGAGGAGAGGAAAAATAAACCTCTGGTTGAAAGCGGCAATTGATTCAATGAGCCGCGCCAATCGATCGATAGTTTGAATTAGGTTCAGATCCTGACTCTGTCTCCTGATTGGATGATTGTATTAAAGACTTAAAGTCCTCTGATTGGTTCAAATAGAACATCTATAACCAATCAGAGAGCTTTAATACGATCATTCAATCAGGAGACAGAGTCAGGATCTGACCCTAATTCAAACTGATTGGCGCGGCTCAATGAATCAATTCGGCCGCTTTCAACCAGAGGTTTATTTTTCCTCCCCTTCGCAATGAAAATAATAAAAATAAACCTCTGGAACCAGGGTAATACTTGGATAACTTTTCTGACTTTGCGGAGATGCGCGTCTGCACCACAGTCTAAGACACTCGTTACTCAGACTATATGCACACGGTACCGTTTCCGTCGCTTTCCGAGCGTTTTTCGGTTTTTGGTTGTAATGCGTTAATTTCTGAAACTGAAAGTACCATTTTCACGTACGTTCTGTTCACACGAAAACGTATGAAAGCGACGTCAGGAAGCAAAAACGTTTGAAATAGTGAAAACGATGCCAAAGATTCGATCACCATGTCTGAAACGTTTGGTCGTTTATGCACTTTGTTATTGTGTAAACAGAAACGTAGAAGGCGAAAATGAAATTCCGTGTTTGAATTTGGAAACGAAGACTATAAAAAACTAGTGCTTTGTCAGAAAATGTTGCGAGAAAAACGATCAATGTGAACAAGGAGCCTAAACGCTAAATTTGAAAACGGCACTGCAAAAACGAAACGTGACCCGTGTGCACATAGATTCAGTCTCGATTTAGGACTTATGAAAACACGGTATAAATTATGTTAAATTTAAATTTTTTCAGCTTTATATGTTTAATATAAATAAATTAAAATACAACTCCTATCTGAAATACGAAAATAAAATAGTGCTCATCATTGAGCTGTGGTTGCAGTTATTGCAATTGTGTGTTTCGATTTCGTGACCTTATATTTGTTTGTTCTTAGACTGATGTCATATTTTATATATAAAGTGACCCGATTCCTTTTTAGCAACAACCCACGAACAGGCATCCATTTCAAAACAAGAGCCATATTGGTGTCCCTCAGTTACTAGCACACCAATATAATTCTCATTACCTATATCTAATCTTTACAAACGTTTGAAAAACTCGGCAAATTCAACTAGCGTCACTCGGCAATTTGACCTTCGACACCCCCCCCCAATCCATATCCCTTCGCAACGGCCCTGCTGATTGTTATGTGTTATGTGTTAGGTTTGTGTTTAACTGTCTGTGGCAGTGTAGGTAGATTGTAAACAATGTTTAAGAAGTATTCAAATAATTAAATTATTGCAGTTTGGTTGACTAGATGTTTGACTGAGTGTCTGAGTAGCTAAGACAATCATGAACCATAGTTCGATATATTCCTTATTTAGAAACAAAGTTGGGAATATTCACAACACACTTGCAAACCAAGCTTTGAAAAGTGACCTGAAATGGACAATAAACATTATAAATTACTAATTATCAAACACAATCTGGAAGCAAAATTAACAGATGAGTGTTCAAATTAGTTGAGAAAAAATGATGTACATGAACTTTTTATAAAATTTGAACATAAACTCGTAATTTGTAGTGACTGTGTTTTACTAATATGGCTAATAAATTTGATGAATTATTTATTAAAGCTTTTAAGAAATATGTTTAATTCTTTGCCTACATTAATAAAACACTGCAAATTACAAGTTTATGTTCAGCACTTTGATACTTTAGTTCAATTAGTACTTCTGAATTGGTACTTTAGTGAACAACTTGTGAAGTTAGCTTTACAAGTTCCACGCCCAATGTTCCAAATTTAAAAACGTTGTTTACTTGAGTTGTAAATTAGACTCAGTTTTCACTTTCTACTTTTTGCACAAATGTCTGAGACATTCCAGTGAAACAGAAAAAAGCTGGCTATACTATAGTAAGAAAAAAGCTGGATACAGTCAGAAAAAGGCTGGATATCAAGCATCGCTAAATGAGCTTCGATATTTTTCACAATACTCAAAATTTGCTTTGCAATTTGCAATTAGATCTAAAGTATTTATATTTACCATTTTCGTTAGTTTTGTCACAATTGTCTGGTTTTACAATTATATTGTGATTTCATTCTTTTTTGTCACATCCATCCTTCAGTTATCTTTTCCTCCCAACTTCCAGTCTGTTGCCCCTGATTTGTACACTGATGACAATATGACTCATGAAAAAGCTGTTTAATTTACAGTTCGAATGTTGTTTTGATTCAAATTATTTTTTTGTTCAGATGAAGCTTTATACAAAGCAAGGCATCTTGAAATATAAAACAGATTGTGCTCCAAATAATGGCTATTTTCTTATTCCTTTGTATGACAAGGTAGGGACATTTCGACATTATAGTGATGAATAATGTATGTGAGGAAACCATGTTTATTATTAATAAAAGTTTAGTTAGTATATTATTTAACACATTAAATTGAATTGCACCCCAATGCACCCTACATTTTTTATTCATCAAGGGGCAAGCGCTGGCGCTCAATGGGTTAAACATCCTTCGTCCTCAGCCAAGACCTGGGCCTCCTATTTTTAGTTTCAGCACTTTTTCACTTGAGAAGACTGGACCTTCAATCATCCACAAAATATATTGAGAATACTTTGGAATCCACTCCCCCCTTCTCCCTATTTCAATATTTGAAAGGCTATTATCTTTCCAAAACGTTTATAGCATATGACACTAGAACTGGAACCGTCTCATTGGTAGTCAAAATCTACTGTTAGATATTTGAATTAATTAAACAAATGAATGTTACAGCAATTTAAGAATATTGGAAATGGGAGGAAGGTGTTTCATCCCAAATATTTGTGGATGATACTTACCAAATGCTTAAAGCTAGCCCAAAATTGACCAAACCAGCCAAAGCCACCAAGTAAATTAAGGG
Source organism: Paramuricea clavata (assembly GCA_902702795.2). NCBI lineage: Eukaryota > Metazoa > Cnidaria > Anthozoa > Malacalcyonacea > Plexauridae > Paramuricea > Paramuricea clavata. Next base: position 58,467 of record CACRXK020000071.1, read on the forward strand.
CCTTTGTATTCATGTTAGTAGCTAGTTAGTGGCATGCAATAATAAAACCAACACTCAAAGGAATACATGCATCTTATTGGCAGATGACATCATCCCTTGGGTATTTAAGAAGCCCCATTGCAACTTTAGATCACCCCTGATGAAGACACTAGACTAGAGTTTCAAAACGTTTGGTCTTGATTACAATTCGACTGGGGCTTTGTATTCATTTACCAGAGTAGCGAGCGAAATCATGATTGATATACCTGGTTGCTGTGAACAAACTTTATGGCGCTAGCAAGTATTTGCAAGGTTGACTGGTCATTTAGGTCGACTCCACGTTTAGGTAGTGATGAATAATATATGTGAAGAAACTTTGTTTATTCAAGTTTATGAAAGATCCTTCATCTGCAAGTTAGTAGCATGCAATTAGGAAACCAACACTCATCTAAGATAGAATGAAAATGTTATAATGGTGCTATTGAGTATTTGCGAATGTCAACCCAATTCAGCTCCACTGAAATAGCATATTTCCTCCATTCAGGCAGAACTTTTGAGGAAAACTGTTTTAATCAAAAAGGTTTTTAATTGATGGCAAGAAAAATGGAAACTGACAAGTAGTTATTTTCAGTCCAGAAGAAAGATTGAGTTTCAAAACTTGCTTGCATGATGATAGGGTTTTTACTACCACACATAGTAATAATGAATGATATATCTCTTTCACAATGACGTCATATAACTACAACTACAGGATTAAAGCAAGTAAAAATATGAAAATTTCAGGTTTCAACCTCACACAGTCTTCCAAGTAAACCGCAAATATGTGACTGGTCATGTGACAAGAAGAAATTTTTATTTATGCTCAAAATTAATTTTAAAGATATTTACACAGAAATAATTTAGTAATGAACATGCGCAAAGTTTTATCAGGAATAAATAACAATTTGCATGTGCGACATTTAGTTTTTCACTTTTCAATTAGGAGGACAAAATTATCCATTTCCCAAAGTCCTGGGTCTAGTCGCGCAAATCCCATGTTGGAGGGACAAGAAATATGGCAGCACACATTTAAATTAGAAGTTTAATGTAAAAAGGAGATATTTCATTTTTGGTCATCTAAAAAGTTGATATTTGATAGTAGATACTTAAACTCTTTCACCTATTTGACGCCTGTCACCATATATTTTGTCCCTCCCAACGATCCCAGAATGCACTGTGATCTCTTTTGGGAAAAGGCTAATTTGATTTGTCCTCCTAAATTCGTCCCTGACTAGTACTCCAATGATCATTGCCGCGTACTTGAGATGGTAGACTCAATGTGTACTTAGTCATTAAAATGAAGTACATAAAATACAGGTTTCTGAATGGTATTAATTAAGTAACCTGAAACAACTGCATACATAAACACACTAGAATCAACTCATTCCTTAGTCCCATCAGTCCAATATTTTTTCAAGGCAAGACATGTCAGACATCCCCATATACCGGCTTAATTACGGTTTGAATACATTGGATTTGGTAAAGTCATATGGTACCAGCAAAATGTAAGCACGCAATTAGCGAGAGTTCCGCATACCTATGTGGTACGTGGCTGAAAACAAAGACGTCCCAGACCGTATTCTTCAGTACGTAAGTAGGCGAGTTATCACACCCTGTCTACATAATATAAACATGTTTCTTGTGGTTTCATTGCAAACTTTTGCTTTTAAAGCGATTTTGTGCATAAATATGAGTTACTTTTAGCCATGACCACTCACATAATTTTTGTTTCCAATTCTAATTCGAAACCACGGCGATGTTGAAAATCAAAATTTTCATATTTTTACTTGAAACAGTATATTGTACGTGTTTTCCAAGATTCTTACTCAATAAGTGCTTTCATTCTGGTAGTTCTTATTATATGGCGTCACTGTGAAAGGGTCTATAGAGGCAAGCGTGGCATGTAAACATCCTTATTTTAGCTATTTTGTATTGTATGATTAAAGCCCATTCTCCACTAGGCGAATTTATTCGCGCGAACAGATAAAAAGTAGGAAGCGATCCTACTTTTTCGCCGCGAATTTTTTCGCCGACCAATCACGTTGCCGGATTTCGGTTTTCGCTTCGCGTCGCGCGAACAAATTCGCCTAGTGGAGAACGGGCTTAAGACTTCTTCATTTGTCCTTTGCAGGGAGATTTTGTTCTAAAAGTTGAGCCTCCCCAAGGATGGAGTTTTGGTAAACATTTATTATTAATGCGTTGTATAAGTTCATTTTTTCCTCAACTATTACATAATCAGTATTGCATTAAAGTTTTGTTTGGTGCTTTTCATTGGCGACAAAGAACATTTTACTATTCTCTAGCTTTCAACTATGTTTTAGTCATTATCAGGAATAACTATTCAACGTAAAGCCATAGTCATCATCGACACAATATATAGTATAGAAATGTATAAAATTACACTCGAAATTTCCATATATACAAAAACCCTCAAAATTTAGTTCTATCAAGTGAGATGCGCAAAATTCTGATACTTACCAAATATACCTTGCACTGCACGGCATCACCTTAATATTATATGATTATAGTACATGAACTTGCAGCTAATACTTGACAACTGGACAACAGTGGTGGACAACTGGACGATAGTTTAATCCAAAGTTGCTATGCGGTGTCTGACTTTACGTTAATCTTTGAAGTGCCTGTTACGACTGTAGTCACCGAATTGACAGACAAATCATCGAAAGTTTACGTACCATATTTATTTGTTTGAAAACCGTCCCCGATTAAGCACCACCCCAGATTAAGCACCACCCCAGTAAGCACCGCCCCCAGATTTTGCCCTCAAATAGCCGCCACACTGACGTACTGCTTAATCGAAACACCGTCAGACAGAATTGCTTGAGAAGCCAAACCAAAAAATAACAGCAGTGGATCTCATTCTTTATTCGGCTTTCAAATTTTCTTCTCCTGTATTTCTGTATTTTTAAGTTCAAAGTTCTTTCTCATTATTTAACTTGCTTATACTCACTCCACTTTGGAAATGCACATTTCTCTTGGGAAGGCAGGGTACTTTGCCAGCACAACAAGCCTCTCTTCCACCAGTGTCTTGCTGGCTTGTGTTCATCACTGCACCTCAAAATTTGGCGCCCATTGTTATAAAATTTCCAAAATATTTGTCGATGGGGGTGGTGGAATTTTTAAACATCCTGTACGACAGTTTAATAAATTTCCTTTACTCATTTGGCAAATTTCTCATTTATGTTTAATTGACAATTTTGGTTTCATTTCATGCATTTTTGGCGCCCCCTGAAACCTTTTGCGTCCCCCTAAAATCCATCGCATGCAGGGGGGAGGGGGGAGGGGGTGGCAATGGCCTCCCTGCCAGCATGCCACTGTCTTCTACCATCCAGATTCCAGAGATTATGTTTTTACAAATAATTTAATTTTTAAGCAGCGCCACCCTCGAATAGTCAAACGGGCAAATACGGTAAGCAGGCAGCAAACACTCTTCTTAAGAGCTAAACATTTCAAATATGGATCCCTCTCTATTCCGGACAGTGTCTATCTATTACTATACTGTGTAAAAAGTCTGTTTCTTTAGATCCTGTGAGTGTTGATCTACATATTGACGGTACAACTGACAAATGTACCAAAGGCGAAGACATCAATTTTATATTTACTGGATTTACAATGTTTGGAAAGGTCGAGTGAATATGCCGATAAGACTTTTTACTAAGTTTGAAACAGATTATCTTCACTTCGTTGCCCCCAATAGTGCACACAGTAGTTTTCACTGTTCTTATACATTAGTTATATCTCATGGTGCTCACCTCCACTTGCTGATTTGGGAGTAAGACATTAGTGATGGATCGATATGGACATTTACCGATATTTCGATAACCGATATTGGCCGATACCGATATTCTATTTCACTTTGAAATGCACAAACAACAATTTTATAATCATAACCATGAGAAAACTTACACATACATTGACAACATGCATATACATTGATAACATATGTATGACTATATATATGGAATATATATTCTACTTGATTGATACATTCGGGTCACTGCATGAGTTGTGTAACAATAAATTGAAATCCAAAATATATTTTAAATTATATAATTTTATATCAGGGAAAAAATACCGATACCGATATATTTTGCAAAATTTTAGGGCCGAAGTGGATATCGGTGATGCACTATAAGACATTTAGAAGTTCATTTTTCCAGTGTATATTGATAAGTTAGTATCACCCACCGCGCTCATATTATCTGTTTGTATTTATTATAGGTAGTAAGTAAAGGACGTAAGATCGGGCCATCTGGAGTTAAAATTTCGTTGAAAAGTGAAGGTTTGTGGTTATCTTTTTGGTTATTTTATCAAAATTATAGTCTGCTTGTGGAAACTATATTGAAATCTCCGTTAAAACTGAAGGCTTAGAACTATATATGTTGTGCGTTATATTCATAGCTTGGTAGAAAATCAAAAGGTATTGAGTATTCTATGGCGGACACTAGGGGGCAATAATTTCTTTGAATAATTTCAATAACGCCTTTGAATGATAGCAGGACAACTGTATACCATGAAAGCATTGGTAGGCTATAAAGTCAGATATTACATGCATGAAATGTAAGGCAAAAAACTTACAAAAGAACTAAAGATTTGCAGCTACAAAAATGGTGGTCATATAATGGTTGCAACGTAATTCGCCCCTTTTTTTTTGTCCGCTACTTTTTTTTACTACACATAAAGTATTAATCTTTACTCATTTAGGTTCTGAAAGAGAAACTGAAACAACAGAGGAAGGATTGTAAGTTAAAAAATAATTTTTTTATAAATATGTAAATAAAGCACATGGGGTTGATTAATATGTGCATGTGACCTGAATGGAACGTTTTAATTGAGTCTGAATTCAACCTCTAAAAGGCTTTACCTCCATTATTTGTAAACTTGATATTAAATACAGAATAAATTTCTGTTCCTTTTTGTAGTTTTACTTTCTCCAGAGTTCTTCCTGGCAAATATTCGCTTGCAGCAACTCATCCAACATGGACATTTCAGAGTGTATGTAAACAATATCCTACATTATCATCACTTAATGAATGACCCAACTTTAAAAGTTCTATAATCAGATCTAGATCTATTGTTTATATAATAATAATAATAATAATAATAATAATAATAATAATAATAATAATAATAATAATAATAATAATAATAATAATAATAATAATAATAATTATAATATATAGTTTTTGATTGGTTGAGAACCATGATCTATTAGAGGACTGACGCACGGATGACGCCATTTCAGTGACGTAATATCTTAGCCAATCATAGCTTTCTCAAGAGCATCAAGAACTACTTGAAATGGCGTATATATAAAATAAACTCCTTTTCCGTCGCGCTTCAAAGCCCTAAAACGTTTCGATACGGAGTGGGTTAAGGCAATTTTTCAACAAATGGATAATATTCTGCCGTTGTCTGTTCAAGTATAGTGGACGTCATAACGTGATAAGAAATTAAAAAAAAAACATGAGTGATTCACTCGGCCAGGCGGCTCTTGGGCCACTATTTGTTCTTACCACATTTACGACGTCATGCTCTATATCTGTAACTGAAACTAACGGCAAAATGTTATCTGTGTACTTGATAAATAGATGGTGGCCATAAGGCTGGTTTACTAAACATCCTTTTCTCTAAAAAAATTAAAAGTAAATGTGATTCTGTTCAAGAAATTCATCTTGCAAGAGTGGAACAACATAAAAACGAACCTTTCGGGTCAAACCTACCAGTTTACTTTTCGCATTTCGTCTATATATCACATGCAGTACGTAATACAGCCTTCCGGAAAGTACTTAACCATGGCTATAGAGCCTCGTTTTCGTGTTATAAATTCACTGATATAACTGCATGGTGGTGTAAATGTGTCAGCTGTAACAAGGTATAAGGCTTTAAACCCAATATCTCAATTACGAAGACGAGGCTCTATAGCCAAGACTGCATGAGCAATTTCTGGAAGGGTTGTGTTGCACTTAAAAACTTCTGAGGTGTTTAAAATACCGTAATAAACGACTTCAAATGTATGATACAACTTCTCAAACAACAAAACGCACGTTTATATCGTGATACCAAGAAAGGGATACGCTGCTAATGACCTTCGTGATTTGTAAATAAATTCTATATATTAGTAAATAAAATAGAACCTCTGAAACAAGTTGATAATTTGGGAAAAACTGAACGCTTGCCGAGGCTTAGTTTATGGGTACTTTTTAGTATATTCTCAAAATTGTTTTTTTCTAGTCTTCTACCTCAGTAGAAGTTGTGAACACTAATGTAGAGGTTATGGATAAACTTATTGTTGCTGGTTATGATGTAAAGGTACTGTGACTACTACTCACTTGCAATCCTACTGAATTAGAGGTTTTGAATGTTAATTATCCACTCTGCTTGCAAAGCGTTGACCCAAAAGCTTTGGTTCTTCATCAGCACAAATAGCGATGATAATAAGCGAGGCAGCACACTAGTCTTGACACTGATAAAATTTCACCAGAGTTCACTTGGCCCAGTCCTTCGCGCGATCTTTATTGATTTGTATATATATTGTTGCCATCTCCATTTTGCGTCGGTTTGGATGTCTTCTGGACGTTTTGCGGTAGAGCTTGTGGTAATTCCAGTTAAAAAACGGTTGTCCACTCCAATGGGTGATTCCAGCTATAGACTCAATTTTGATCTAGGCAAGAAGAATGAAATTCAACACCACAGCTAGAAAGAGCATCTTAGAATGAGTAAAACTGCAAAGTTTGGTTGCGAAATGTTGTAAAATGAAGACAATATAGCCCTATGAAGTTCGCAAATTTTGTATATATTTGTATTACGCGCGGTAAAAATAACCACTTTGGGCTGAAAAATGGTCATTTTTCCCGCGCGTAATGCAAATATATACAAAATTTGCGAACTTCACAGGGCAATATTTTCCTCATTTTACAACATTTCGCAACCAAACTTTGCAATTTTACTCATTTTAAGATGCTCTTTCCAGCTATGGTAATGGACTTCGTTCGTCTTGTCTAAATCAAAATTTCGTCTATGGCTGGAATCCATTAGCAAATTGCTATTGGAAAACATAAAAAAGGAAAAATAGACAGAAATCTTCTTCTGATGGATGTGAACGAATGGCTGGGTTGTGAATGTTCAGATGAGGGTACATATACTCTGCCTAATTCTTCATAATTTCATGATATTCTTCAGAATATGCATAATTCTTCTACTTGTTCACATTCATTAAAAGAAGAAAATCGCACTAGAAATCGCAGCAAAAATTGCACGTGTAAATGGCCTTTATGTTTCCTTTCGGTTGCTTCATCTGATCTCTCTGGATTAAACTATAGTCTGTCAAGAACAATGCGTGCAAAATGTTTTTGTTTATTCTTCAAAGAGTCGTATAATCAAGGCCACGAGCGTGAACCACACTAAATAGCCCAGTGCGTACCCAGTCGTTTTCCCCATGTATCTATTGAGAGCGTAAGTTTGAGGCAGCACTTCCTTGCGAAAGTAACTCCTATAGTTATAATATTATTTGTGCTGTTGAAGATGCGTGCTTACGGGTCAACAGCCTTGCCAAATACATTAGCACTCGTGAATATCCGAGCTTACGGATCGGTAGCTTTTTTAACGCTGCCGGACGTCTCTGTTGCACGAATCTTGGGAGAGCTGTAGAATTTTGTCCAAACCAAACTGACTTGCTTTGTTGACTAATTGGGATGTTTTTAAAAAGTTTTGTTCATTTCATCGAAACAAACGAACCCAAATATTAATAAATCATGCATCCTTCTATTTCTTCTATTTCTAATATGAATTATTATCGTCCGCTTGTTATTATGCTCGTATTGCGAATTGTACTTACTGCATGTATTGTAGCCTGTGTTCCTGTCCACTAGAGACACAGGCTAACTGTATTACTGCTTTAATATAAATATATTGCTTATATATTGATGAATAGCCACAGTTTTAAATTTATTTATTTATTACTTTTTGGAAAAAAACAGGGGCACGTTTTGAGTGAGCATCAGCCCATACAAGGAGTGGATTTTATTTTATTTTCCCTTGTACTTAAAGCCGAGGTAAGTGTATAAAGTAAAAACTACGCATTGATTTGCAGGACTGGTGTACGGTACAACTAGCCTTTCTGAAGTGATTCGGGTGGCAGAGAAACCAGACAAAAAATATCCAAATAATAAATGACAGGCCTGCTCCATTTACAGGGTCCCTAATAAATATGTATATATAAAAAAATAACAAAAAAACATTACATTATTTACAACACATTTTATCCACAAGACTGGACAACGGACGACACGAGTGACACTTGACACATATACTTTTAAATGTTTGTGGAGTATTAATGTTATATATTTGTTTAGACATTGCTTCATAATAAGTTAGCGGGTAAGATTTGAGTTGGCCGACAGTAACGCTTGCTTCTCGAATTTGTGGTGGTAGGGAGTTATATATTCTGGTAGCTCTATTATAAAAATTGTTCTGAAAAGTTAAAGTGTTAATTTTTAATGTTACACTGTTAGTTGTAGCGCGCCTGGTGATACGATCATTTGATACTATACTAATCTGAGAGTCATTCAATTTAATTGCCTTAAAGAGATACACCAAGTCCAGGTACTCGTGCCAGTAAGACAGAGGAAGTAAACATGTTTTCAATAGTCTGTCTTGGTAACTGGTAAATGATCAAAACTGACCTCGTACAGCCTTCACCAGGTTGAGATCGTTTTGTTTATAGTGCACCAGTGTTGCCATGTGGGCTTCGGTGGCGGCAGAGCAAGCGCCTTTCACGCTATGGACTCATGTGTGGACTCATGTGAAAAACACGTTCGAATTTATCTTTATGATAAATTGGGTGGGGAGTTTTTCAAGTTTTTTTAAAAAAGAGTTTTTAAAAAAAAATTAAAAAGTTAAAATTTTTTAAAAAGTTAGGGTTAGGGGTTAGTGGTTAGGGGTTAGTGGTTGGGTTGGGGTTGGGGTTAGGGTTAGTGTTAGGTGCCGCGAATTTATTATTATGATAAATTCAAAATTTGCCGCGAATTTATCATAATGATAAATTCGGACGTGTTTAAGAATTTACTCATATTATCATATAGTAAATTCAAGGATGGAGCTCATGCTGCTATAAGAAGCAGGTTCAAACCGCAAATCCTGCAAGTCAAAATATCCATCTTCAAGCAATTACATTTAACTGCATGCATGGAAGAGGGCAAACTGATATTAACTTCATGTCTCTTGTAAGATAATTTTAAGATGCTTTCTGTCCAACTACTCCCCATTATGGAACCTTTTACAACAAACGTCGTCCATATTACCATTTCGACGTGAGTTAGGATTATCTTTTCTCCTGACAGGATGTCCGTGGTTGCGAGCCAATTGAACCAAGAATTCTGGTGAAAATTTCCAAGAAAGCGGAAGGAGAGGCATTGTGTAAGACGAAATCTCAGAAAGATGGAACGTTTCAGTTTTCTAGTGTTCCAAGTGGTGAATACACATTGGTACGATTTTAAGAACTTTTCGAAATATACCTATTAAATCAATTTTACTCGATCCCAACAATGACTGAACTCTGTTATTTAGGTGCCATTCTACGAAGGCGAAGTAATAACTTTTGACGTTGTACCAACTAAACTGAAATTCAAAGTTAATTACAAAAGTGTTGTTCTGAAGGTAACCGTTTCTACGTCCGGTTTACTGGATATAAACTCTTTTGTAAATGTTAATGTCAATAAAATGTAAGTGCTAGTATTCCAAAGGTCGTAGGTTCGAATCCCGCCGTGGCCAGGCATATTTTTCAAGCCTGCCCGGTGTGGATATACACTCAGAGTAACATCACACAAACATCTTATTCACCTGAGTACATTACACCAACACAGCAGATTTCATAAATATTGATATAATCGCTCATCTAATTTATAGTCTCAGTACACACTTGTGTATTCACTTTTTTCAGTCGGCCAAAACTAATTTGCAGTTAGCCCCGCGTACATTGCGAGCGAGGCATGTGAACTAGGGTGGGGGTTGGGGGAAATGTTTTGAGAAATTACGCCTCAGAAGGTGTTCCGTTTAACTACGGCTGGGAGAAAATCAAACACATCTGACTACGAGTATAGAATTTGCAAAAGGATATTGAGAAATTTCTAGTATGCCTGTATACGCCCATGACTTTCTGATCCTGGTTTACAGTTAGTTCAGGTTATTTGCAGGTCCCAACATCTGACACCTGTGTCGCAGTGCTGTATCAGTGCTGTTCAGAAACATCTGTGACCTGTATATATAGTTAATTACTTTTATTTATTTTACGTTCTAGACTCCCTTCGAAGTGCATGGGTTCTCTGTCAGCGGGAAAATTGTGAATTTAGGAAGCGTAAGTTTGAAAGTTTGTATTTGGCCTTTCTTTGCATCCATCTCATTTACAATACAAACTCCATGTGAGTCTTAAGTCGTTCATTTTTTAGCCCATTATGTGCACGAAAGTAAGACTGGCTACATAATATATAAATAATGAGTAAGAAAATTAATTTTTTTCTGTAGGGCGAAGGAATTGCGAATGCAAAGGTGTCCTTAGATGGTGTTTATAAAGCTGAAAGCAATAATGAAGGTGTCTATGTGTTGGATAACGTCACATCTGGTCATTATACTATACTGGTAAGTAATGCCTAACAAACACTCACGAGGGATGTGCCAGATCCCAATAGTACAATACACGTATACATATCCGGCAGTATCTGGTAAAATACACCGGATATTTAACAGATAGTCCTGGAACATTTTTATAATTTATATAGAGAACCTTGAAAGTTATATGTTTCCCTTGTCTTTTTTATGCACTGTGAAACACGAACAGTTACCATTCGTGCGATGCATTATAAAACGGAATTGCCTGTTATAAAACTAGTGGAATTGTTAGTATGATTCTTAGGCATTGTTCTACAGACATTTCCCTTCTTGTTACAGGCAGAGAAACTAAACATCTTTTTCAAGCCAGTTAAATTTCAAATTAACCCGAACACGCCATATTTGTCAGATATTAAACCATCAAGGTACTGTTAGTAATCTATATTTTAATATACTTAAATATCGATCGTTATATTCACTTATTTCATCACTGCCACTAAATTTACCGCCCTTCATACATGCGGCCACCGACATACAGGACAGAGTGTCCATATTACGGAAGTGTTTCTGTTATACGATTAAAGCTTTTAAATTTCGTGCGGAAGCCATTTTTAGTTTGTTGGAAAAACCACACACCCCTGGGGCCGGTTGTATAAAAAAGTGATTAAAGTTAACTATAGTTAGTGGAAACGTCATCCAATAAGAAGCGCCTATTTGAGAGTTAATCACTATTTAACTACAAAATAGTGATTAAAAAAGTGATTAAGAGTTTTATACAACCGGCCCCTGGTTTACAAAATTTGAGTTTGAAAATTTTTTTTCACTATTCTACATTATAAGTACCCAAAGAAACTATATATATAAAAAACTGGATACTAATAGCTGATTTGCGGAATGTTCAGTTTTTTTTATACACCCTGTAGAGGTCACCACTATGACGTCATTTCCACTGAGAGTCCTAAGTGTTTATAAAAACAGGCCCACACTTCAGTGTTTATTACTTACTTACTATTACAGTGTTGATCTCAGTTATGTATACTGTACACGAACCGCTGTTTCATAACAACGTTGCACCGCAATGCTACAGCTAAATAAGTGAATAAAGCGTTGATGTTTGTGTAACTTATATTATCTACTCAAACTAACATCATCTGATTGCTGGAGTGTCCATAATGGCATACTGTAAATCCTCTATTTGGCCCCCTTCTCAAACAAGCTCCCTCTCTAATAACCCCCGCCACCCTTTTAAAGGAAGAAATTTATTAAGCTCTCTTCTCTATTAAGCCTCCCCCCTCCCCCATACAAATACATTAATATTGCATTGATTAGAATTGTTGTCATTTTAGAGATTTTACGCAATGCCACAGTTTTATAATTTGAGATTAAATGGTTAATTTTAAGGCTAATTTACCTGTGATTACGGAACTGCATGGTCAACAAGAAAAATATTTCTCTTTACCCAGTATTGAAGTATATAATAAGTACATGTGTATGTAATACATGTGTAATAATTATTATTAGCACTGATGAAGATCCGGGCTTACGGATCGAAAGCTTTGCAGTAATAAATTTATGTGGTGTTTCCACAAACAAAAGTATTATATATTTTCTCGCCATGCAAACCTACAAAGAACTTATTAAAATACTTGAGTTTCTGTGCTGTTTTGTCGTGAAACGTTTCTGACTGAAACGTCGTGTATCGAAGCCTGTCATGCTTCCAAAGTACTCAATGCCAAAACAGGTTACATTTATGTTTACTTTAGCTATAATCTCTGTGGTCAATTAAAAATCGAAGAACTCCCACCAGGTTGTTTGCAGGTAGGACGTTATTTCCTTGCTGGAAACGATATAACTAGGAACCAAACTAAACCAAAATTATCGAGATTTTTTTGCATCTCGTTCGATATGACTAATAGTATAGATGGGTTTCTTCACTTCTTTTAGATCAGGGTTCGTAGAAAACTTGAAAGTCCTTGAATGTCCTTGAATTTGAAAACAAAAATTCAAGGCCTTGAATGTCCTTGAATTTGTAAAGAAGTACTTGAATGTCCTTGAATTCTTCTTGCTTTAGTTTTTTTTGGATATTTTCTGAAATTGCTTGACATTCAAGACGGACATTTTGTTGAACTGATTTTGCATGTTCATATCTGACCTCATTATAAAGTTACGTCTTGAACAATTCAACGTCATATTTTGCTGATTTCTAACGCCTTCTCTTCAGTATTTAGTCGTTGCCTAGTGGCAGGAAACAAACCTATGGCCCTATTAGTCCTATCGAACGAGGTGCTAACATATCTCGATATTTTCCCTTCTACTGGCATCACCTACATATACATGAATTTGTGGATAATGTTCAGCAACTCGACTCTGTAACTCAGTTGGGTAGAGTGCTCCACTGGAATCCCAGGGCCGCAGGTTCGATTCCTGCTAGAGGGCCTAGAGTTGCTGGTCGGGTCTAAAATGTATACACATTTACGTTCGAAAATTCTTGATGGAAGAAAAATCCCATCTATACCAAACTTCAGGGTTCGTAGCGGTCTTTGAAATCCTTGAAAGTCTTTAAATTTGAATGCAGGTCTTTGAGGTCTTTGAAAAGTCTTTGAATTGTGTGAAAAAGCGAAGCAAGTCTTTAAAAGTTTTTAAATTCTTTAGTTAGTATTTGATTATTCGATTTCCTAGCTAATACAATAGATTGATTGAAGCAAGATTTTCGCAAATATCGACGAAAAGGTGCATTTTAGGATGTGATTTGAAGGGACTAATTACCGGGTAAAAATGGTGCTTACACTCGCAATTTTTCGACAGCTGATTGCTCTCAAAGGTCTTTGAAAAGTCTTTGAAAATAGGCAGAAAAAATCTTTGAAAGTCTTTGAATATTTTTGGTTTTGGAGACTACGAACCCTGAAACTTAATCTAACTTCATTTTTATTGGATCACTGCATCTCTTCTAAAATACATGCATGTTCTCCCTATGTAAGATTTTATAAGTCTGGTTATACATAAGGACCTTGAAATGATGTAAAGCTACAGCCTCGACAAATACTGTTGGTAAAATATTACAAAAACCCAACTTTGGTGGAGTGTGCTCCACAGTACACAATTTAGAAGTTTCTGTCTCGTGGCAACTGGACTCTGTATTGATTTGTTTGATTGATTTAGTCTTTATTATAAAAATACTCAACAACAGACGCGCGAGTTTACAATTCTATGAGACCTACATATATGCATGGTAAAAACTACAATAAAGCTACTATTTATACAAAGTTGAAAAGACTTCTGTTTATGAATGTGCGTTTAAAACGTTCTGTTCCTCGCTCTCTGGTATATCTTATCTTTTTCGGGGGAAGAAGATCGAAAAGGGGATGGTCTTCATTGGCAATGATATTCCACAGTTTCTCTGTAACTCAGTGGTTAGAGCGACAGCCGCAGAGCGGCAGGTTCGATTCCTATGCGAGTGCCTGTAGTTGTATTTTTCGAAATTGCTTGAGTCTGCATGCTTCCGGCTATATAGGTCTGAAATATATGTAATATAGGTTTCTGCTTGAAATTTCTATCTTTTTTTATAATTCTGCTACATTCATTTCACTTCAATGTTGTTTTCATTTCTTCAGATGGCGAAGAGAAAGGTGATTCTAACTCCGACTCAAGGGAAGAAAACAGATGCGATGTCTGCTACAACTGATAGTGAAGGAAAATTTTGTTTCCAAGTTCAGCCTGGAGCATATCGTGTTCAGGTTAGTTCCCTTGTATTTCTGGGACCGATTGTGTCAAGGCTGCATAACGTTATCCACAAGGATAGTGAGTTTTCAACCCTTTGTAAAAATGCCCGAGAAGCCAATTTTAGAAAGCTTAAAATATTCACTACCCAGGAAATAGCGCTATCTCGCCTTCATACAACTGACTCCTGCTTGATGTGCTCTGATCATTAAGGCTTATTTAAAACAAGAAAATGGACAACGGTTTTCAGTAAAAAAATGGAAAATTAGTAATGATCCTCTTTTTCATAAAATATTTTTTCATTGTTAAATAGAGTTTAGTTTCTACTATTGAGGACAAATCGCTCCTTGAGATATTAAAACAGCATTCTGAGACATTTTAGGCAAGAGGAGCCAGTTCATTGGGTGGGGAAAATAATTCCATAGAGGGCAGTATCAGCTCCTACTAGGGGGGGGGGGGGTGTTACTGCAGGCCCTCCCTTTCTAGGCATACAAATGATATCAGAAAGGGAGGGATTCAACAACCTGAAAAGTACAAGTAAAACTTGGACGTTTCGAGCTTCGTCAGAGGTTACTAACTTCCCGACGAAGTCCTTCGCTCGAAGTTGAATCGCTCTCAGTCCTCAGCTTTCTCTGGTGTTAAGGCCCAGTACAATTTGATTGGCTGACACAAATTTTCCGTCGGAAAAAAATTTTTGAAGTTGAAAATGTTCAACTTTTAACAATGATATTTTCGGAAAATTTTCTGTCCATGGAGAATTTTCCTGAGTGGAATTGGGCCTTAATTGTCACTGCCGACGCTGGAACACACCGTTCGAGTTTATATACAAGTGATATGCCTGCAAAATTATTAACTTTGATTTAGATAAAACGTAAAATATTTTATTTCTGGGAGGCCCGACCTTTCCAGGTATACAAATTAATATCCCATGCACAAAATGCCCCCAGCTTGTATGCTAAGATGCCTACCTTTGTAGTATACAAATAATTTACCGACAAGATGATCTTATGATCGTATCTTACTTCATGCTAACATTAAACCGAAACTTTCAGCCTGTTGTACTAACGCAAGAGCAGAATGCTGGCTTGATTTTGAAACCTGAAGAACACAATGTTCAAATTGTTAACGAACCACGTTTGGATGCAACGTTTAAGCAATTCTTAGCAAGTGTCAGTGGAACAGTACAATGTTTAGGTTGGTATGACTGTTTGAAACACGGCGTCGCGGTTACTTTGCGAAATTTTGAGGCTGTATGTTTAGGATACCAACATAGATATTCCTGCAGATTGCTACAAAGTATAACCTTTGAAAACTTTATGGCTCAAATTTCATGATTTTTAATAATAGGCTACTGTATTCACTCGTTTAAGCGCCGCGGCGCTCTTTAAATTTTTAGAGCTTCAGATGCGGCGCTCATTCGGGGGCGGCGCTAAATCGGAGGCGGCGCTCTTTAAAAAATATTTTATTTGTGAATTATGACAAGAACTCTTATCTATAAAATAGACAAGTTTTAAAAGGTTTTTGTTACTAAATGTCCCCATTTTGACGGCGGAAAGTTTTTACACTGTTTAAAAAAATTTGATCTCAAATGCGCGCTCAATCGGGGGCGGCGCTCAATCGAGTAAATACGGTATTGAAATTTCATGATCGAAATCTAAATTTGTAATTTTAGTTTCAAGGTAATGTCAGTGACCGCGGAGCCATGTTTGGATTTGGTGTTGGGCTCTAGCGAACACCGAAGTCCACGTTCTAGGGGTCCATGCTCCCCCGGGAAATTTTGAAATCTGAGACCTCTCAGAGCCCTGGAAATGCAATCAAATTTACTAGTTTCTGGTAAAAAGTTTCTTGAACAACTCTTAAAACGGGAAAATTTATTCGCTTAGTAATATGTTGGCAACCGAAATTCGCACCCCAGATATTTCGCAAAGTCCGCCTCAACAACATTGCAGATTGTGCTACTTACTGTAAAATAGTGCTGCTAACAGTAAAATATTAATTTTCTTTTTTCTTGAAATTTGTTTGTTATTCCTGTACACTCCTCCTAGTTCATTGTCAGAAAATATTTTTTAGATGGAGCATGTGGCAGTTTGAGTATCTCACTTGTGTCTCGACGTCAAGCTGATCAAAGGAAGGTCACAGCTATGGTAAGAACGAGAGATAAGCAGGCTGACTGTTAATACATTAGGCAACAATATGTATTGTTAACAACTACAATATAGGAAGGTGAAATACACAATATATTAGGCAAGTAAGTATTGAGCAACAGAATTGCTGCTGCATGTATGCAAGAAAAGCTGATTTTCAAGTACGTTAATTAAATGTTCACTGTTTTGTAACCTTTGCGTGTGAACTATGCGTTGAAATCAGCAGTTTTGAAATCAGAAATTACGTTGCTCCTATTACTTTATTTTCACACAATTCACACAGTACCCCTCAATAGTGATTTGTCGTAATAATTGATGAGGAAAACACAAAGAAAATCATAAGCGTGTCGTATCTTTATATGTGATAGAGATTTCCCTTGATTTACATAAACTTTAACGTTGATTTTCTCGACTTACACAACGTGTTTTTTGAAAACTACTTCGCCAATGAACTTACTAGATTTTCTGTTGTACCACAGGTCAAAGATGGATCAAAAGGAGGCTCGTTTATCTTCCCCAAAGTTCTTCCAGGAAGTTACAAAGGTAAGTGAGACTTTTCAAATGACGTCATTGCTATCCCTCTCTCAACTTACTTGCGCCATAAAGTCATCGGATACTGCATGAAGAACAGTCTATCCCATCAGTTCAACAACACTGAATGCAAGGTTTACTTTACCTTACTGTTGAATCTCTGAACACATGTTTACTGGGAAGAACCGATCCTTCCAACAACAAAATGAATCGAGTTTACTCTGACTAATTTAAATATAGGTCGTGAGAAGAAACTGGCACAAGTTAAAACCAAAACGTCGCCTCACTGGCGCGCAGTCTAGCAATAAATAAGTGTCCACTTGAATTCGCAAATTCCAATTATCACAAGTAAAAACGGAAAATAGACGCAAATTGTACGGAGCGTGTCATGTTTCGCTCGTGTTATCGCGTTTGAAGGTTGATTACAGGAGAAGGCACCGTTCTTTCATTACGCAATCAGCGACTTTAGCCCAGTTATTTACTTATTTTCCCGTCGTGTTTAAGACAGCACTTTCCTCTCTTTACTTCGCTCATTCCACTCCTGACAATCTGCCATCTTTTTGAGATCTTAGGGGAGTCAACTCATGAATCATAGCTACGTGCCTGCTATCCATTGATGGACTTTTCACTCAGTTTTTCATAGCTGAGCGGAATAGTACCTTCTCCACGGCTATGCGCTTCCTGTGTGCATGGTAATGACAGTCCAGGCTTCAATTTTTAGATTAACATATACCACCATACACACTACACGAATTGCAGTATGGTCACAAACTACTACGGTATATTTCACCTTGTTTTCCCTTTTATACCATATTTAGCTGTCGTACTTCAAGACTTGTGGTGTTGGAAGAACAAATCTCTAGATATTGTCATCCAAGATAGTGATGTTGATAACATTCAGTTTATTCAATCTGGTTACGTTCTCAAATGTTCTCTTACACACAATATAACACTGGTAAGTAAATGAGATATTTGGGAGGATTTATTTGTCTTTTAGTTTTATGTTTTATTTTATGAAGTTTGTCCCAACCCAGTGAGCTTCATATAAACCGGAGTGAGAACTCGAGTCCAAAAAGTGAATCCGAGATGAAGGTATCGGACGTCAGTTCCAGTCCCTTTCTATTGTTTATTGTTGCGCGGTCAAACACGAAGCTGCAAGAAGTGTGCCGAAATTTCGTCTTTTGACTTCGTGTTAAAGAATAACACTATGGTTTTATGAACTGATAAATTGTTTAGCGATACGGTCCGTTAGAAAAACTGGAAGTAGCTGGGAAAATGATATGAAAACTGTTTACGACCTTCATAGATTTGGACATCAATTTCCACTATCTTGGCTTAACTTTTCTCATGGACCGAATGACTGAAATTCTTGCTCCAGATATATAGAGAGCTAACTTTCCCAGCGCCAAAAGCTGCCAAATATGTAAAGCCTTCCCCTGGATACATTTACCCCAAGAGCTTAGAGCTCATCGAGGGGGTTCATGTTAACATAAATTACAATATTACATTACAATTACCACCACAAGTACAGACAAAAAAGGATCGCTTGGCAATTGCATAAACATCCTATGCGAAACGTGCAGAACTACCAATATATAGCATTGTACTTCAGAGAAAATTGCAGCATTTACTTCAAAACTTAGATTTCTTGAACCATGTAATAGAATGTCCACTTGTTGAGAGATATTCAAAACGTTCCATATATTTCCGATGTTTCTATTTGAATACCGTAGTATTATAAAGGTCAATTAAACTTTTTCTGAGGCGAAGCAGTGGGTGAAACAACGAGGCGGAATAATGAGGCGAAGCAAAACATGTGCGCGCTCATTTTAGCCGGAACGACGTAATAACTGGATTGAAAATTATTTACAGTATCATAAACTTGTTTTGTTTCAATTCATATTTGTGGAAATTGTCAGCTGGCCATGGTTCTTACCCCAATATCTGTTTTTGAGACGCATGATTTTGTTTGAAACGCTTATATCGTAGTCGGTCTGTGAAAACCGGTTTTAAGTCCGATTTAAACCACACCAACGTAGGTGAGTTGTGTTCTTGATTTACACAGTACAACTCAAGCAGGTTGCATGCGATAGTTTTAGGCAAAAGTTGTGTACACGGCTAAAAACGCACAGGTTGTTGCAAGTTGATATCGACAGGCGTGAACAATGTTGTGCGGCCAACTATGAACATGTTGTCAACCATGTTGTTCCAAGTTGTTACAGTTGAACAATGCTGTAACAACATGTTGACAATACTGTTCATAGTGGGCCGCACAACCTTGTTCACGCCTGTCGATATCAACTTGCAACAAGTTGTTGATTTTCGCAATTTTTACGCGTGTAGTGTCGCCATTTACGCAATTTTTATTCTGAGTCACTTAGCGTTTCATTAAATGATGTCACAGGCAGCATACTAATTGGTTACCCACAATTCCGTGTTCTTGCGCAAGCTATAAAAACGCTCTGATGTCATAATACAGTTTGTCATAATTGATTGATTCAGACTGTGCGCTTTTCATTACGTCTCGTGGAAATTTTCCAAACTTTTTTGAAATGAAACAAATATGGCTGATGCGGAGCATGACAATGCTTGCAATGTGAGAATTCTGCTGGAATGATTAAAATTCACAATTCCTAATGGTTTCATTGAAACCGTCAAGAAAAATTTAAACAACCCAAATCTCGTGTCGAAGAGCTTAAAACTTTATTGGGTGAACAGAATAAAGGTAATATTACAATTTATCTTGAAACTATTTTGTAATGCTTTTCAATTTATCATGAAACAACGCTAAATGTTCCATTTAATATTTTCTATTGATTTACATTGTTTTATTGACTGAATTTATTAGATGAAAAAACATTTCGGTATTGTCTTGCATGGGTTCTTCAAAAGCAAGTGCGTGAGTAATGGCTAGTGTGAGTGTTTTATTCTGCAACATGTGATATCTCCCTCGCCATATTGCGACGCATGCAGTCGTCAAAGTATCAATATTTTCGGTGACGTCATATGTTCAGGTTGATATGAGGCGGTCTGTTCTCCAAAGTAAGATATCAAAGTACGATAGTTCGAAATTCATTCAAGTTCACAATTCTTTGTATTAATTTAAGTGAAGTTCCATCAAATACAAACATAAAATCTGGCATTTTTTCCAGCTGCTCTAAATGTTCAAGGACATCTTTATGGTGAAGTCTTAATGCCCTTGCTGCCTTGCGAGATGCATTCCAGATCATGCATTTACTATATAGTACGATGGGTTCCAAACCATAAATTTCGATTTCCATTTCTCCTCTTCAGGTAGCATAGGCAATCATATTGTCGTTGACTCTGAGGGTTCTGAACTTCACTTGCTACGGCATCAGCAAATATTGCTTCATCCAGTCTTTATAATTTTGGTATAAATCAGACGACAAAACTTCATCTACTGGTACATTATCTACCCAAGTAAATCTTCCAGATTTACGTAAAAAACTCATTTTCTTCTTCTGCTTTTCTACTGCTTAACTCCCAAACAATACTATAACGCAAAGGTTAAAATTGCACGGCTGTTTCAATTTATAGGGAAATCTTTTGCACAATATTACTGCTTACTTTATACAAGAACCCATTCAGGTATTATGTTGGTCCGGTTAATATAGGCGCACGCTGATGTATTGCTCCGCCTTATTAATGAAAACTGTCTAGCTGAACAGCTACAGCGCATGTTCAAAAAGTGACCGTAATCGGAAAACGGCCTTTCATTTCGGGTTACTGCTTCGCCTCAGAAAAGGGTTGATCGGCCTTTTTGATACTACTGATGACCAATAGGATTCAACATTGGTTATGAGGGACATTTTTGGAAATAAAAACGTTAGGCGCCCATATGTGTTAGCACACGCGTGTTCGGAATATGTTGTGTCGTTTTCTTGAACATTTTAAATAACACTGGCCTTATCAATTTTTTAAACTATTTTTACATTTAAAACTATTTTATATATAAATATATATTTAAGAAGTTTAAAAACTTCTTCAACTCACTAATGATTTATACTTGTGCCGACTTGAAATTCGCAAGTTTTCTCGTGAGTAAAATAATAAGAATAAATTCATCTCAAACAACAGTTCTCCAACGCTTTTGCTTGTCTATTAACATTCTGATCTTTTTTGTTTCATATCAATCTTTTTCTAGCATTTTGCTCTAGAAGGTAGCTCTGAAGTTGTTGGCTCATTTAATTTAACAAAAGGAGTTAATATATTCTGTTTGAATGAACCAGGTACAGTACTGAAGAATGGGACAATGTTTACTCAGGTGTGTCAAAACGTCTCGAGGTTTCTCAAATTGCTATGTTGTATTTTCCTTGCTTCGTAGGAATATATACACTGACTCCAAGGTCTTGCCACCGCTTTGATCAGGATTCCTATAAATACAATACGTAAGTGACATTTGTCAGAGCTTAATTTTTGTGTACGTTATTGTTAGCTAATATAATTTTTACTTATGTTAATATATGGCTTTGATTTTATGAATGTAAGAGAAGTGAAATGGATACCTGCAGATTAATATTTTTTTGTTATTTATTGTAGTTCAGCTCAGACCGTTTTAACCTTTACCGCCAAGAAACATTTATTGTCAATGACAGTTCGTGCAAGTCAGCTTGCCAAAGATATCAAATTGAAGATTAAGTAAGTAACCACAATATTGTCCTCAAGTACCTGACGTTTTCAGCATCGCCATACGTTTGTCATAGTATTTAGTTTCTCTTCCTGTTTCACATTAAAATAAGTTTCAGGAAAACACATGATAACAATATATAGCACCGTTGAATATACATTAATGTAATATGCCGTAAATCCTCGTGTAAGTCCCTTCTCCATTAGGCCTCCCCTCTCTTATAAACCCCCTTCTCTAATAAGCCCCTTCTCTAACAAGCTGCCCATCTCTAATAAGCCTCCTTCTCTAACAGGCCGCCCATCTCTAATAAGCCCCCTTGTCTAACAAGCTGCCCATCTCTAACAAGCCCCTTCTCTAATAAGCCCCTTCTCTAATAAGCCCCCTTCTCTACTAAGCTCCCTTCTCTAATAAGCCCCCTTCTCTAATAAGCCCCCTTCTCTAATAAGCCCCCTTCTCTAATAAGCCCCCTTCTCTAATAAGCCCCCTTCTCTAATAAGCCCCCTTCTCAAAAAGGCTATTTTCCCAATTTATGTCATGTTAACGTGAATATTTTCGAGGAAAATATCTTTGATATCATTATGTTTGCAGACATCTAAAGGGAAATACTGAAGAGATTGTTGAACCAAAACTGAAAGTAAATAAACGTGAGTCGGGTGGCAACGATTCTGAGGTCAAAGAAGAAGAAAAGAAACAACATTTGTACGAGGTTTCATACTGGGCAAAGTAAGAATATATTTAAAATATTATTTAACTCGAAAACGATATGGGGGGTCACCGATGTCGTTTACGCGTTAAATTACTTTAAAGCCAAAATATCCACGATGATGAAACGTCATTGTTGCCACTGCAACGGCATTTGCGTAAACATTTATGAAAATAGATATGCTGTTTTGCAGAAATAAGATGCTTTTTGTTTTTCGACAAGTAATACTTGTCCAAAAATACGGATCTAAATCGCAAATTTTCCAATTTTAAAAAACTGACTGTATCGAGCCATCTTAACTTGTTACTAAGAAAGACATGGGTAAAAACGTATATGAACAGTTGGTAGGGTATTGTTTTGTATTTTTTGTCATGATAGATCTCTTGTTTTAGTACATTTTGATCCTAATTTTTCGAGAATCAAACCAAATTCATTAGTAATGTGTGCTTCTTTTGTGTTGAAAGGAAAGATGAGCAACTTGAAGTCACGCCTGTTTCATCAGATTTGCTCTTCTATCCTCCTGTTAAGACTGTCACAATGAAAGGTTTGTTAATGAAGGCATGAAACGCTTTTCAAACTTACCATAATTCCGCAATATTGTAAATTAGTATTTTTGCACAAGTGAATATAACAAATCCTACAAGTTGATTGGTCAAATTTGGCGTATTAAGCTGTTATATTCACATACAAGTGAATATAACAAAACCGAAATTTGCAAAATGGCGGCTAGCCGTTTTGTAGAAGTTACTGATAAAGAAATAAGAGAAATTAAAATAAATTCAATCCCAAAAAACACAAAAGACTTGTGTAAAAATACTAAAACAATTATTCGCCTCAGGCTCGGTGATTATCGGGGACTAGTCACCTCGACTTCGTTTTGGTGAATATTCTAAAACTGTCTGTACCAGTGTAGGTAGTACCAATGTAAAAATGCTGTGCTGAGTGGTTATATTACTACCTTAAAAAATAAGCAAAAGGCCCTTCATTCACTAACTCTTGACGAAGGGCCTTCGATCGAAACGTCGAGTTTCTGCTTATTTTTTAAGGTAGTAATATAACCACTCAGCACAGCATTTTTGGTGAATATTCCCCGATAATTACAGTACCTCGCCTTCGGCGAATAATAGTTAATTATTATGGCCTAGATGTGCTGCTGCGAATTTAAATTGCCATCAATCATCACATGTTTGACTTTTAGATGCTTCAACTTTAGTCCCCGGAATTTTTGGATTAAATATGTACAAATTTGCCATCTTTCCCCGTTACCAGCAAACGACTGGGGACCAGGCAGCAAATTTGCTTTAGTAATAGGCAATTACACTTTCATGATTAGAAAAAGCCTTGTTTTATATAGCGCAACTATTCGGTACTCTTCCTCCCACATGTGTCCGTCATTTTCACAATGTCCTGTTTCACGTGACGATACTTGCATGCAACTGCACCCTTAACCTCTTTTCTAGGCTCTTCCTTCGTTCCTCGGCTCTACCCTTCTCCTCGAGAGAGAATAGCTTGGGATCGAAGTTGCTCTACCCTTCATGTGTACACTATACACTGACTAGCGGTGTCTTCATTCCTTAATATATATTCATAATTTATATATATAAAGGACTTTTTATAAAATACTTAAACTTGAATGGCATCAGAAACGTTTGGGAATAAATATTTTCACGGAACTGATCCCTTTTGATTCAACGTATAATTCGCCCCTTACTTTCGGGGGGAGCTCAGGGTCATTGTGGCTACATATTCGTGGGGTCGCTACTTACGGAGGGGCTATACTTTTCGTTTGTTAAATTATGTGACATGCTGTTGAGTATTCCTCTTTGGTCTTTTTTATCCATTGTCTATTTACCACATCTAATTTGCTTTACTGATTTTTTCTCGTACAATTTCGACTTCGACTGTTTTCCACTAAACACGTAAAAAGTATCACTTTCGAGTTAACAAATAATCCGTGAAATAATATCTTCTATTACAGACATTGTGAGGGTACGCAAAATACTGATATTCTGACTGTACTCTTTGTATTTACAGATGCATGTCCTGGAGGAAGTGTAGAATTTGATGGTCAAGTTGGTGTATTTATTGATGGACGTATTGATCCACCATTGGAAAATGTTCAAGTATTAATTCAATCTGATTCGAAAGAGGAATCTAAAGAGACCTTGACTGTGTATAGTAACGCTCAGGGGATATACAGGTAATCTCACATACTGTTAAGAGAATCACTCATGCTTCGAGACCTGCTTGTTCTTCCTGCACGTAGCGAGGCAGCACACTATTCTTGACAGTGGTAACTTTTCTCCGGAATTCACTCGGTCGGTCGATTTGGATAGATGTCTGGTCGATGGCTGTCTGTTTCAATAAGAGAACGTAATAAACGGATGTCCATTCCAATTAGCAAATTCAAATTAAATGTAAAATAAATAGAAAGATAGACGGAAATTCTACGGTGCGCGCGTGTTATGTACTTATGTTTCCATTTGGTCGCGTTATCTGACTATCTGATCTCAGTTATATTCTAGGACTAAATTATATTCTTTCAAGAACAGTACATGTAAAATGTATCTGTTTTTAAGCGCTTCAGCGAAAAGCAGTCCCCTTCATGATGTTATTGGCGTTTTATACAGCACCATTGTGTGCTCAGGCTTTTTCCTGATTTATCTTTTGAGAGTGTCATGTTTTAGAAATAACTACCGTAAACTTCCGAATATAAGCCCTGCATGCAGGGCTTTTTTACGGGGGTACTTATATACGGATGACATGTTAGTCATAGTATTTATTGTAAACTATACCGTGAATGAAAAGAAATATAAACTTACAGTATATAATACATAATGAAGCAAGTTGGTTAACACATTATAATACTGTAAATGTTAACACCACCTGAGTCAAATGCCAGCTTTGCTCGATATACAGTGATCCCAAACCGAAAGTAACGTACAACAGAAATAGGCCCTAAATCACGAGAGCATGCATGCATTAGCATTCATTAACATGTATGCAAAGGCTTGATCCTATGCTCTTTTCTGGTTGTTTTTAGAAAATTAATTTGCTAGTTCGACGTTAGATTCTCTGATTGAAAACCGTAATTTCCTAACCTAAACAGTTTTCAAAACGTCAACTTGCTTTTTCCATTCCTGGTATTCATAGCAAATTCAAAAGATGTTGGGGATGTGTATTGTGCGCGCTCAATTTTATTATTGTGTCATTTCCAGAGTTGGCCCTCTTCATGGAAACCTGAGATACGACCTGGTATGTAATATAATGATAGGTTTTCTACATTGGTAAGCTATAAATTAATTAAGCTATATATTGCATGAAATTTAAGGCCAAAACGTTTAAAGAACTCAACAACAAAGCAACCTAATTCCCCCGCCCAAATATTTCGCCAAGTGTCCGTCACTGAGCTGAGCCTCCCAATAACGTGTTAATACTGTACTTCTCTCAATGACGTGGTATTTGTTCTTGTTTCGTATATAAAACCAGAACTATTCGTCCTCAACCATTGCCCGGGTTATATAGCAAATTCTTAATCCTATTTAAATATACAACTTCGCAGAATAGTCAAAATCAAGGAGGGAAAATTTGTTCCTAGTGGCCTTCAACATTGATTTCGTGATGTATTCCTATCTTTCCCTTTAATTTATTATCAATGATGTGAATTAACCAAATAATATCAATTTTAAGGTTTGATCTTGTTATCGTCGAATCTAGCTCCGTCTGAGTAGATAATGGCGTTGTGTATGGACAAATAAATTGTTTAGAAGTTTATTATATAGCTACCTTTAATAACAAAAAGGTCTACTTTGTTTCACATATCGAGATTCTGCCGGCTTCTCGTTCGACATAACTGAATGTAGATGGTTTATTGGAAGATGAAATTTTCAACGAGTCGTATACGATTTGGTTCCAAGGGTGGGTAGTAGCGAAGTAGTTGTAGTTCGCTACTGTAGCGAACTACAATTTTCAAGTAGCCAGTAGTTTTTGACTACTTTTGTAAAACAGTAGCTGTAGTTGTAGCGAACTACATTTTGCCTAAAAGTAGCCAAATAGTCGACTACTTTTCAAACAGTGAATCGCTATTCGCTACTTTTTAAAATTGTTAGCAACCGTCCATAGAATAGAATGATGATAAGACACGGTTTGCTTAAAAGATTATTTTATACAGTAAAGATTATTTTAGCGCAATGAAAAGTGGTACTCCTGAACACTGTAGTACTTATAAAAATGTTGCTTTGAGCCTTTTTGTTTACTGTTGCTACTCGTAAGTCGATTTGTTATAGGTTATATTACAGCCTGAGCTAGTGGATGCTTAAAATACCGTAAAACTAAAAAATATAGAGTAGCGAAATAGCGAAATAGTTCGCTACATTTTTTAAGCAGTAGCTGTAGTCAGTAGCGAACTACCTTTGTTCAAAAGTAGCAGTAGTTGTAGCTGACTACATATTTTTGAAGTAGCTGTAGTTATAGCGAACTACAAAAATTTTGTAGTCAACCCACCCTTGTTTGGTTCCTACCTGCAGAGGGCCTAAAGTTGCATTTTTCGCAGATGCTCCCAGTTAGGTCTAAAATTGAATATAAGTTTTTGTTCGAAAATTCCATCTACTAAAATCCGATCTGCATTCTACTTTGTTTTGAAGTATTTGTATTGAAATGTTAAGTAAACAGAAATTCATTTGTTTATTTTTCTAATTGGGTTTAATTTTAGTCGGCGTCAAAAGAAGGATATATTTTAAATCCTGTACAGGGAGAGAAAGGCCATTTCAAGGCTGTCAAATTAGGACAAATAGAAATCAAGGTACATTTGTAAGAACATTTCTGTTTATTTTTTAAATTTGGTTTTTAATAATTTATGTATATATAGGAGCCAGTACATAATTTAATGACCCAGCTTAAATTATTTTTTGTTGGTATGATATTTTACATTCAGCTTCAAACAGTTACTGGAACACATTTAAATGTAATCCAATGCGATTTTGATTAAATTGACATGTCCTAGAGATAAATTGAATTTTCGCCCAATGAAGGACTGGATTAAAATAATGCACCTGGCTGAAACTTCGTGGATGAAACTTCATGTTTCCGAAAGCGGTGGTAGGTTTAGTACCCTACTACCTCCTGATCAATGCATTATTACTGAGTAGTTCTAGAGATTCGCTACATAATTGACTCGAGGTCCATTTCAACCTACAGGGTGTATAAAAAAAACAACTGAACAGATTTGAAATTGCTCTCAATTTCGCAAAACAGCTATTAGTATCCAGGTTTTAATATATATATAGCTTCTTTGGGTACTTAAACTCAAAGTTTGTAAACCAGGGGGGGGGGGGTGTCTTTTCCAACAAACTAAAAATGCCTTGCGACGCGATTCAGGAGCTTTAATTGTATTTGGAGTTAATGGGTGAAAAATGTGTTGGGTGTTTAATTGCTGCACGAAATTTCAGACAATTTGCTTCAGTTTAAGCCCTTCAACTATTCACGCAAACTTACATTTTGCATAATTAAGCATGCGAAAGGCTGATTTTTTAGGAAAAAATGAATAGTTAAAGGGCTTAAACTAAAGCAAATTGTCTGAAATTTTGGACAGTAATTAAAAACCCAACAAATGTTCCATCCATTAACTCAAAATACGATTAAATCTATTAAATTTCGTGCGCAAACCATTTTTAGTTTGTTGGAAAAGAAACACCCCCCTGGTTTACACAATTTGAGTTCGAGTATTTTTTCATTATTCTACATTATGGGTACTCTAGGAATCTATATATAACAAAAACGTGATACCACGAGCTGTTTTGCGAAACTGAGAGCAATTTCAAATCTGTTCAGTTTTTTTATACACCCTGTATATATAGGAGCATTCACACAACGTTTGTCAATTAATACATTTTCATTTTCCTTCAGGTGTCTGATGAATCACGCAATCTCTTATCGGGAGTCTTGGTATCATTAAGTGGAAGCAGCTTTCGTCAGAATCGTATCACGTCTGAAAATGAGTCATTAATATTTTCTAACTTGGTAAGCCATGTTCTTATCTAAAATGTCTTGGGGGTAATAACATGTCGTGGCATCCAGTTAGAGTCAGCCTCTAAATTCGCTCATCCCGCGTTGAAGGAGGATGGAAGATCAGATCTGCGAGCATTTTGTTTTAATAGAGCATTCCTGTTTGCTTTTGCGTCCTATTCTTCTGTTAAAACTCTTTATCGGCAGGCCCAAATTTCGATTCAATTGTTTCTAATGTAAATGTATCTCGGCAACTATTTACCCCCCTTTACCCACCGTTGAAATCCTCACAACATAATCTTTTCAACGGGGAGTTTGAATGCCATTCCCACAGCGCGAGTTTTAATATTTTTTATGAAGCGAATTTGCGAGACTGAGGATGAGTCGTCAGCCTCCAAATATGGTTTAACAGATATAACTCGTATGGGAACGTACTCAGATATATGACATAAAGGATTTCAGGACCTTAAAATAATAGAAATTCTTGCATGTCACGCCTATACCAAATATTCATGATGTTGTGTGAAGGATTGAACCAAGTGAGAAATACAGACTTTGTCTTTGTCTGGATATTAGTAGTGAATAGCTGCACATGTGTGAACTGAAAGAACACTGAAGGCAATGGGTAAAAATAGGGGTTGTTGAACAAAAACGATGCATGAATTTTGATCAATAATTTTAGGTTCCAGGTGAATATTTTTTCAAACCGGTACTCAAGGAATTTGTCTTTTCTCCAGTATCTCAGGTGAGTCAAATATCTACACAGTGTTGATTATATAGTAATGTTAAATGTGGATGATAATAATGGTATATGTGAATGATAACGTTATATGTGAATGATATTATACTGCATGAGTGATAATAATCAATGGTATGTGCACGATAATAATGGTATGTTAGAATGATAACAATCAGTTTAGATATCTTTCATTCAAACATGTTTATGAGCAGGATTTTTTCTCAGATATAAATCTCTGTTTCTCTCATGAATTATTAATGCTCTTTAACTGTCTTCAGATCGTTCAACTAAAAGAAGGAACAACGGTTGTTGCAACTTCCGAAGGCAAGAGAGTGGCATTCAGGTATTATTTAGTTATTAAACAAGTCTCAAACGGATTTACATTAATTTTTTGAATGTACTGCATGCGGTAGGTCCAAAGTTATCATCGGGTAAATATTTCCATTATTTGTGTTACCTTGGTTGCATGTGATTATAGGGATGGATTTGGAGGGATGACCTGGGATGGGTTTGCAGGGGGGCTATTTTTCATGATAAAGCAAAAAATTAGAGACAAAATGAGATACAGTAATTTGAGTAATAACATGATGATAAGCGAACTGTGAACAACAATTACAATTCAAATACAATAGTCAAGCAAGACTTTGCAGTAGTCAAGCAAGTTGATGGCCGTGCGGCACACATGACCGACACAACTCGGCACCAGAGCTGGCAGAGCACCCCCCTCATCATGCTGGATCCAATGGCCCTGTTCCCGACGAAGGGCCTTCGCTGGAAATGTAGTTTTAGGTAGTTGAATCCCTATCCATCTCAATTTTCTGGTTTTTATGGTACTACCTACGTTGGTACAGATCGTTCGAAATAATGATCGTGTATGTTGTTTTCCCTTGGTATATAATTTACGATTCAATATTTGTAAAGCTTAACTGCTGTTGGAAGCCATGCTATACTAGTGGCTTTCTTCGTATATTTTATTATAAAGCGTTCAGTTGGTTATTGCTTTCATACACGGAAACAACATCGCAAGCCAGGCTCTTTACTTGCGCTTCCCTCCCAAACACGCTGCTGGAGCGTGTTTGGGAGGGAAGCGGAAGTACACACGCAAAAATCTCACATCTTGTAACAAGTTTGTCAACAAGCCGTCAACAAGTTGTGTTCGCACTGCTTGTCACAAGTTGCCAACAAGTTTGGAACAAGCTGTTAACAGTTTGTAACAACCTTGTTGATATTATCAGGCTTGTTACAAGGTTGTTCGAACAAGTCCGATACAGTCATGATATAGCAATATTGTTACAACCTTGTGTCGTCAACCTTGTAACATTCTTCTTTATCATGACTGTATCAGACTTATTAGAACAACCTTGTAACAAGTCTGATAATGCCATCAAGCTTGTTCCAAGTTGTTAACAGCTTGTTCCAAACTTGTTAGAACAACTGGGAACAAGCAGTGCGAAGACAACTTGTCAACAGCTTGTGAACAGATTTGTAACAACTTGTTTACAGACCTGTAACAACTTGTGCGTTTTTACGTGTGTAGAGAGCCTGTCTTGCGAGGTTGACACGGAAACATTACCTCTTGTAGTTGTTATGGTTCTGTTACGACACTTAATGGAAGACCTGAAAAAGATGTTGCTTTAGAGGTGAGATCTTATATTGCTTTCTTGAAAGTGTTCAGACGGTGAATCATTGACAAAATCCTTTCAAACCGCCCAGCTGAAACAATAAGTGAATGGACTAGGGATGTATAAAACTGCTGTTGAAGGACACATGCACTGCCACAAAAGGGAGATGATTCGACAAAACACTGACAGATTACAGATATTTCACAGCACACTCCCTATCAGGGCTTTTCAGTGACTGGTTACATTATGAATAGATAGATAGAACCGATTATAATCTTCGCAATACTTATACTGACCTTACCCTTGCTAAGCCAAAACGAGAATTTCTAAAAAAAAGCTTTAAGTATAGCGGAGCTAAATTGTGGAATAGTCTTCCTTCTGATGCGAAGCTAGCGCAATCAATTTATTCTTTTAAAAACTGCCTGAAAGTTTCACGCTAACATCTTCTAATATACTGTATATGCATGCTTTAGAAATATGGGTCACACCGTTTGGAACTTAATTCTTGTATTGTAAATAGTTGTATATAATTCTTTATTCTTTTCTATATCATATTTGTAATTTTTAATAGTAACAGACGTCCCTCGTGAAAATCAACAAATCGTTGACGAGGCTAACGTCTTTAAATAAAGTTTACATACATACAACCGGACTGACGTGAAGCAGACCGAGGTAGACTTTGAGCATACAAATGGCGCTTGAGCAGTCGCTATTAGTTCATACCTCATTAATGATCTGCCTCAGACCTATGTGCCTAACCCACCCTGTCAAGTTTCCCTGTGGGAGGAAACACGGAGTACCCGGAGAAAACCCACGACTTTCGGCAGAGCGTTGACTTTTTCTCTTTTCACATGAGTACTGGGTTCGAGTCACATTGAGAAGTTCTCACTGAGATTTGAACTTGCGGCCTTAGAGGTGAAAGGCAAGTGCGCTAACCACTTCGCCACCGAAGGCCCATCAATACTACTGACATCAACCAGTTTTAATTGGTTATATCTTGTACGGTCTAGTAAAAGGTTAATTTGAAAATATATTCAAATAGACCAGTTTTGCCCAGTAATTACTAATTAGATAGTAAATGGTAACTTCCCTGACATTTCAACGGTAGAACAACTATCAGGCAGGGACGTGGCGAAATTGGCGGGTGGGTGCGAGATGATAATGACTAACTTTCCCAACGAAAATGACCTTTTTTCGGGTGGTTTTCTGCGGTCTTGAGATTCCAATAATTTATCACCGAATACGTTAGGCAGTGGTTGTTGGGTATGTGTTTTCCAATAGTTGGAAAATATTTCGGCACATTTTCTTTCAAAATTTTTTGACCCACAGCAAGTTGGTTTTGACCAACATTGTAATATTTTCAAAATTATTTGGGGGTCGAGGGGTGGGGTCGCATCCCTCCACATTCCCAGGTCGGCACGACCCGCTGTTAGGCGATTTAGTTAATACTCACTTAACTCCATGACTTTTCAGGCAGTGGGTCTGGACAGTTGTGAGGGCAACCAAGAAGAAACAGTAACTGATGCGGAAGGACATTATAGACTTCGTGGATTACAGGTACTTCATGTATAGAGTACCTACGAGTACCACTTCAAGCGTACTATACCGAAACGTATCAACGTATTTTAAAATTTAGTGAATGTTGATTGGTTAATAGTGCCGTAGTACGCCAAAAAGTTGACTTTGGGGCGAACTTTTCGCGAATACATCCGGAAGTACGTGAATTTTTCAACCTATTTTCAACCTGCGCATGCTCACCAGTACGTTTTGGTACGGTACGCTTGAAGTGGAAAACGGCCTTTAGTAGTGCTTCCAAGTACGTACACATGAATCTTGTTCTAATAATTTAGACTAATATTCCATGTTACCTTGTCTCTCTCTTAGCCTGGTTGTACATACCGTGTGCGAGTAAAGGCTGGCGAAATGAACGCTCAAATTGAAAGGTCTACACCTCAGTATATTGATATTCAAGTGAGTAAACTTTTCAGAGAAAACTTCAGAAAAAAATGCTTCAAGATACAAGCTGTACCTCTATTCCTGCCGTTCCTTTCTTTAATAATACAAATAAGTTGCCTATTAACATGTTATGTGTTGAAACAGTTTCTATAAATTAATGTACGACATTAGTCATAATTCAGCACCTAGAAATGTAATGGATCTCTTTACTCAAGTTGCTACTGTTCATTCCTATAATACCAAATCCCTCTACTGCTGGTAATTATCAGATAAAATCTTCTCGTACAAATCAACAGCATAATGCTTTCTCTAGTGTTGGTGCTAAGGTATGGAATTCTGTCTCTGAATATCTCCGCAATCTTAAAAAAAAGGATTTCACTAGGTCTAGATCTCTAGGAAGATTCATACTTTACTAATCGAAATTATGAATAACGAAGATGACTATGTTGATCTCCCTATATGATTTTGCAGAGAATGTCTGTTTGATCTTATTTTTAATATTTCATGGGTACGTTATTAACAGTACACTATTCATCAATCAGATCCTACAGCACCTTTCAAATTACACCACTTTTTTTTTAACTTTGGATAGTGTTTCTATTTTTTGTCTGCACGTATATATACAGTAAAATTGTCTGCAATTGAACGTATAACTGTGTAAATTTATTACTGCATAAATTTATTACTGCATTTATTACTGTGTGTAAATTTATATTCCATGCCCGCCTCTGATTAGCTATTGCTATTTGCGGATCATGGTATTTCTATCTTTATGTATTTTATTTTATTGAATAAAATTGTATTGTATTGTATTGTATTGTATTGTATTGTATTGTATTGTATTGTATTGTATTGTATTGTATTGTATTGTATTGTATTGTATTGTATTGTATTGTATTGTATTGTATTGACTTGTATTAGAGTCGAGTACGAATCCTTCTTAGAAGTTGTCCACCATTTGAAGATTACCACAAACTGACACAAACACATTTTTAATCCAGTCCCCCGTCTGACGTCCTTGTTGACAAAAACATCGCTTACTTAAGGCGGTTTTCCACTAGGCGAAATTTTTCGACCGAATCGAAATTTCTCTTTGTTTCAGAGCTCTCGAGCAGAACTAATTGTAAAAAGACAAAGAGAAATTTCGTTTCGGTCGAAAAATTCCGCCTCGTGGAATCAGGCCTTTAAGCTCTCTGATAATGTGCCTAACGTTTTTTCCACGTGGTTGGAGTACGCAAATGGGTAGCTGCAGTAAAAGAGGTCGGAGTTTCTTCAAGTTTACATCTATTCTCCAATATAGGTATTGAGAAATGATTTGGAAAATGTCCGTATGATTGTGTTTCGAGAGACTGGATTGGTGGATGTATCAGGAAATATTCTCACTGACTCGCAATTCCTTTCGTCAGTGAAGGTAATTCTGAATTACAAGACTGTTTCGGTTGATTTTTCATTAATCGTGAAATGACAGTTAGGTTAGAAATCGATAGAAATTAAGATAGAAATCCGCGCTAAGGTAAATGGTTCTTGACCCTTTTTTTTAAATGTCTGGAAAAAATTTTACCCCCCCCCCCCCTCCCCTCGAATTTCTCTGATAGGCCCTGGTTCTTGCTCAGACTGCAGTGGCGGCGCCAGGCTTCCAAATTTGGGGGGGCATTTGAGGGGCAAACTCAAATTTTGGGGGGGCAAGATAGAATTTTTAAAAAGGTCGCCCCCCCCCCAGGAAATTCGCCCCCCCCCCTCAAAACGTGGCGATATTCCTAGGAATATCGCCTCCCAGGGGGGTGGGGCGAATACCCTAGGAATATCGCCCCTCTTTAGGACATTCGCCCCCCATATATGCGATGTGGTTTATTCAAATAATTTCGTGATACTTTCATCTTATTATTGCCTTACACGTTTGAGAATTTAACTCTGCAAAACTAAAGCTTTTTTGTCTTTTTTTGAAACGTGTTATTGGAGTATTGGCAAGTTTTACCATTCAGAGATTTACAAACTAATATTGAAACTGTAAAAAACAGTTTCATATGAGTATATGCGCATTCACTAATGAGTAATGACAACTTATAAGCCATACATTTTCCGATAACGACAGAACGCTTGTGTAGCCTTTAGTCGCTCTTAGTGACTAATAATTTTTTTTGAGGGGGGGCAAAATGGGGGGGCAAAAAATAATTTTGGGGGGGCATTTGCCCCCCCTTGCCCCCCCCCTGGCGCCGCCACTGTCAGACTGCGCCACCGAAGCCCCATTTCGTATTGCATTAAGGCTTGATGTTATATTGTCCTGTGTATACCATCCTATGTGCAGTCTGTTCAGACTCACTCTTTCTTTAGCTTCTCTTGTATCGTGAGAAAAACTTGGATTCACCAATTCACTCAACTACTGCGGGCTTGACTGGTTTCTTTCAATTTCCACCAATAGCAAGTGATAACCAGGTATTGTTGCTATGGCATCCATTACATGACACATTTGTACAATTCAACATTCTCCCTGTTTTGGAGTTGAGCTGAAAGCTTTTATATTGCATGCTTGGCATCATCAATTATCATCTGCTGCCAAAGTGTTCCAACTATACTACAAAGTGTATACGTACTACTTTTGACAATTAGTGCTGTTGCCACCTCTGCATGGAAACTTAGTTTACTGTTAACAATTAACTTGAAAGTTTTGATTTTTAGAATTATGTGATAAAGTTAGAATCAAGTTTATCTTCTCATCAATACAAAATGAGGTTTCCCGAGACAAGTTTTGCAGCTTCAGGACACCGAGTTCACGTAAAATTAGAATTTAAACCACAGGTAAACATTTAAAATTATATCAGTAATTCTAAGTTACTACCTAACCTGGGGACCTCGCTCTCCTCAGTCAAGACGAAAGACAATTCGCCCATGACTCACGAGAATAAGGCCCCGGGTAGCCTGCGTGGCAGGCTAGGCCCCGGGCAATTCTGGCGACGCAATTATGGAAGGGTATAATATTGGTACTGCGTGTTCTACTGTAAATTTAAAAAGTAGTTGTGACGTGCAAGTAGGGATTTTGCAATTCTTAATTACTTGTTTTACACTCACTCTGATCATTTTTTACATCAGGAGTTATTTCTCCCCCCCCCCCCTTGCCCCCTTCCAAAACATTGCTGCATATTGGAAATAAATAGCATGTCATATATATTCAACACACTGATCTGTGATTCAACATTGGATGACCTGGGTGGGTGGAAATTTTGGGGGTGGAAAATTTGTGCATGTGTGGCAACTGTCCCAAAACTAATTGTAATTGAACACGAGACGTTTGTTATATATGTGATGCTTGAAAATTTGAACAAAAAGTTTTGATGCAGCATAAGGCATGTCGAGGCTAAATTTATAAAACTAAATAATGTCAAGGCTTCGTCCTTCTATTGTCAAAATGAACTGCTGTCTAAACTAAAATATGGTTGACCGGACCATGTACATTGCTTGCAGATTGCAGAAAAACTGAAAAATCGTCTTAGCAAAGTTGGCCCCCGAAGGCAGAATTTTTTGCGTTTGGAGATCATTATGGTATAGATATATATTTTGGGATCCCCCCTCCCCCATATTCAGAAATCAGAATGTTTCGAGTTTAGTTTTTTTCAATTTGGTCAAGAAAAATTCGTCTATGGCTATACGCTGCATGCGCACAACAACGAGGTTTTTCTACAACCATGCATGCTGTATAAAAAGACAATAATTTAACTCCTTAACATTATATTACTCAACAAGTTTTCATATAGCCTGTCTCGCGTTACATCAAGACGTTTTGATAAAACTCTAAATGTTATCTAAGCAGTCGCAATGCATGGCCTCAGGTTCGATGCCTGCAGAGGTCCAGCTCCTAGAGTTTAATTTTTCAACTGCATGCTTCTGGTTATGTCTAATAATGTTTATAAATTTGGGTTCGAAAGTTCCATTTACGGAAGTTTTTGCGTGGATGGAATTTAGCACTATCGAACGAGATGCCCAAGATCTCCACCCACGTGTTCGGGGGGAGGGCAGCATGCAGTTCATTTTCAGCTTGAGCTTCTTCGCCAGCTAAATATCTTGCTCTCGAGCTTGCCTATGTCAACTATTTTACTAAATTTATAAATATAATTTTTTTCAGAAACATTTCTTAGATCAGGAAGCATCTCACACCTCCTTTTTGTTTTTACCAATTCTCATTGGTGCACTTGTGATTGGCATATATTATACAAAGGTAAGAACTCCACTGGATTATCGCCTTCCCTGCACCAAGTTCTAATGGATTTATATATATATTTGTAGATTTCAATTTTTGTTCGCGATACATTCCAATATTTACAAAATGAACAAATACCAGAGAATGGTGAAGAAATGACCAGAAGTAAAAGAAAACGAAGATAAAAAGAAATGACCAGAAGTAAAAGAAAACGAAGATAAAAGAAAACTCAGTACACCGCGTGTCAAACATTGATCATCATCCACTAGGACAAACAGTGTTTGCATGCCTAGATCTTTCTAGGTATTCTTCAGTACATGCGAAATATTGTAAAACAGTGGTTTTCACTGTCAAAGTTTCTACAAAAAAGCTTTGACAGTTTAAATATCAGTTTTAAACCGGCTTTCCACTAGGCGGAATTTTGTGGGCGAAGCAGAATTTTTAAATCACAAGACAAAGAAAAATTCCGTTCCACGCGCAAAATTCCGCCTAATGGGAAACCGGTTGCAGCCGATGGAAGTCACACATACATAATGAAGCCATTAATAACCTCAGCATTTCTTGCTTGAAATGAGAAGCGATGTCGATGATTTCAAGCAAGAATCATTGCATGTCATCATTAACGGCTCTATTTTATACGCATGGCATCCGTGTTGGCGAACACATCAACTGCTTAATAAACTCACGTATTAAATACATTAAAGTCTTCTACACTTATTAATCGAAGCTGTTGATCCAGACGAAGTGTGGTGCCATTAGCTTATTAAACGGGATGGGACGCGGGAGGGAGGGGGGATGCGAGGGGGAGGGAATGCGAGAAATATATATTACTTGTAATCGTGCAAGTAATTAGTATCACAGGAAGCCCGCGTCGACCCCACACCCATATACTCACTGGTGAATACTATTTTATTCCTCAACTTTCCTTACAGTAACGCCCCCGCCACTTGACACAGTTTCATGAGACAGTTTTTGGCCGTATATAGAGAATCAAATTGTGGGTGTAGATATAAATCATATTCCAAGATAATGGTTTTTCGGTATTACTCTCAGCATTGCAGCACATTTCGAAGCTAAACAAATAATTTGTTTAAGCAAGCACCTGTAACTCTTACGTTGCAAATTTAAATACATTGTTACTTGTGTATTGACAAAGCGGTTTTGTGTGGGCGAAAACGTTTACGTAGCTAGGACGACATGATATAATTTATACAAATCACGTGACTGAACGTTCGCTGTCAAAGTCTCGAAGATTGCCAAATAATCAAAGTACTATCGGCATTCTAGAACTAGAAGCATGGTAAAACATCTGAAATATACGAATACTGTTAACGAATTGGTGCAAAACTTATGATTCGACACGAAGAGGTATTATGTACAATCCGTACAACCAAAGATACAGGACAGAACTTGAAAGTTCCCGTGGGAAATTAAACAGTTTAGGGCGGACTGAATTTCAAAGTCATCGTTTAACTCGAAATACAAAAAGTGCTATATTGCCCACCCAGGATTTACCATATCTCGTTGAAGATATGGGAAATATTAGTCTGAAAACTGTGACAGAAAAGTCGCCAATAAGGAGAAAATCTTCGTCATCAAATAGCGTAAGCCGCCAAGGCAAGCGTAGTGATAATTTTGAACATGGAGTCGTTTCGTCAGACCCAAAGTTTGCAGGAAAATCATTGTACGATCCTACTTTGAACACTAACGATAAACTTCGACGTAATTCTTCAGATAGTGGGTATAACAGTTCTGGAAAAGTTTGTGAAACTCGAACTGGAACTGGCTCGTCGAACGGTTTACAGCGGTTAAATTTATACGATAACAAATCATGCGGTAAAAGCGATTATAGCCAAATTATTAATAAAAACAAGCCATATACGAGTGATTGTACATCACTATCTCCTAATAAACCTGAACTTTGCAAGAACACTGCAGTTAGTGGAAGCAGAGAAATCCTGCCTGGCAGATCTAGTAGCAGAACAAGTTTAGACTTGGACAATACGAAACCTCGTTCATATGTGAATGATAGGTCCATATTACCTAAATCAGTAAGTACTCAGAACTGCCTTTATTATACCTCTGATAATGTGATTTATACTTAATATCAGTACAGTTGTTTAGAAAAAGGGACATGTCCATATTCATGTTGCCAGTGACATTTTGGTTGGGTAGGTGGGTCAAAGTGGTAGTGTCAGCTGTGATGTTTTTTATGATGGCAAGGTGAATATTTTCAGGATATCTTACCAAACAGGCCTCCCCAGGGGTTTCAGGTACTTGGGGATACAGTATTGTTAAAATAGGTTTAAATACAGGCATCAAGTGTCCAAGAGAGTCAATATCAAGTATATTCCGGTAATGCCGGGAACCCCCATAGCTATAGGCCTGACCAAAAGGTATAGCCATGCCTTACATTTTCAAGGCTTGGTGGGTCGCTGGGTTTAGATA
Source organism: Paramuricea clavata (assembly GCA_902702795.2). Taxonomy (NCBI): domain Eukaryota; kingdom Metazoa; phylum Cnidaria; class Anthozoa; order Malacalcyonacea; family Plexauridae; genus Paramuricea; species Paramuricea clavata. Next base: position 97,814 of record CACRXK020000071.1, read on the forward strand.
AAAATATCAAATGAATATGATGTTTGTTGGACATGGCCCCTTAATCTGTCTTTATCAACTAAATTGTGCAAGTTGTGATGGCATGTTTTTGTCGATGTGGCAATTAATCAAAACAAAAATACAAATGCTCTGTGTGGAATCTCACCAAATAGTATTAAAACTGGAAAATATGCTTTGTCTTAAGTTGTATAGGGCCCTAAGCTAGAGAGCATGTTTAAGACAATGTACATTAAAAATTAATCTTCAATTATTTTCAAAATAGAAGATGCCTTTATGAACAGAATCTCTAAGATTAGGACCACACACTAATAACAACTCCAATGATGTCAGCTTAATGGACCTATTCTTCCCTAGACTTACCCAGCTCTAGTTTAATTGTTGGCATTGGGGACACTGATTGGTGAGATCGAGTAAAACAATAAAATGGGAAATTGCATGGTTAGCTTAATTACATTGTTGGCTGATAGGTTGCATAAGGGCCCACAATTGTCACTAGTTAATAAATAGATCAATTTACTGACATACATTGCCAGAGAGTTTGGTTAATAAGAACAAATTGTAATGTCAACAAAGTAGAGTGTGTAAGGGCATATAAAATATACAACTTACTGTTAACCGATTTTAAACTGCAGGTGCCATTGTCAAAATGTTGGAAGTGTGGATGTTGTCAACTATTATTAATTGTCTAAAGAGGCAGGTTGTAACTGCAAATAATGCCTGTTTCATACGACGCACTATCCGTATCGTCAAATTTAATTCAGACAATATATTTAATTCATATGACGTCTGTTTCTGTCTTTCTGAAATGAATTTGTCTGAATTAAATTCATCGTTTGAAACGAAACCATTTTAATGTCGACCAATTGACAAATTTAATAATGAATTAAATTTGTCTGAATTAAATTCGACGTATGAAACATGCCTAATAAATCTTTTACATTTTATTTTAGCCAATGAGTGCATCAGAGGGCCTTGTTGGGCTGCAGAATTTAGGAAATACGGTAAGTTGTCGCTAAAGTCAAGTGGGAGAGCTCCAAAGACCAAAGGGCTTCTCTCCACTTCTTCTCCTTGGAATATTCGAGCTTTTTAAAAATGCTAGACCCCATTTGACTTTTTCATGAATTGGTCACATCACCCCATTTCCCCTAAAATGAGCAGCTATGTCAAAATGAATTACAGAAATGAAAAGAACATCTTAGTATTTACTTAGTATGGAGGAAATGGCAGTAAATTTAAGATTGGAAATTTTCTTAAGATTTTTATGGAAAAATGCTCTGTTTTGCCATCCAGTGCCAGATTACTCACCAAGGGGGAAATGCTGCCATTGAATAAGTTAATAATTGAAGCTAGCTGATAACAATTTGCAGGAAATTTAGGTTTCTATAAGTATAAACTGAACTATTCTATTTGTGTTTTAGTGTTTTATGAATTCAATTTTACAATGTCTTAGCCACTGTTGGCCTCTAAGAGACAGAATGTTATCTGGTGATTCTCTTCAATATAATAGACAAAGTAAAATGAAAGGAAAGCTAAGTATTGGTAAGTATATTGGTGTTTGTATAGGCTACTTTATTTCTTTTAAAAGATGTGCCAGCTGATCACCATTTAGTTTTGTTAAACATTTTTATTAAATTCCACACTTTAGTTCAGTTTATTTCATTTCATTTATAGCCTTTGCAGATTTAATTAAAGCCATGTGGTCGAAAAACAGGACGAACACTGCAGTATCTCCACACAGTTTCAAAATGCAGATTCAGAGGTTTTCTCCTCGATTTGTGGGTTATGAGTAAGTTTGAAAATCAAAATGTTGATTGTTCATTGTTCTTAATTGGAATCGTCATTTTCACAGCTGTAAAAATATCAAAAGAACCATTGAAAAAGAGAAAGCGGCTTTTTGTTACACTTTACTGATGAAGATTCAAATTGTGATATCTAAAAAACAATTTACTGAAAACTGTACACATATTTTTTTGTTTTTATGGAATACCCATATTTCTGTTTAGTCGGCCGGCAGAAGTTTTGGTAAACGTCCACCAAACGTATTTGTTGTTAAATTAATCAGTATTTTTCTGGCTTTCTTCACTGAAAATTTGATAAATTAAATTAAACTATGTACCTAAGATTCGTTGTGCAATGTCCAATCTACCAGAACACATGTCTATCATGTGATGTAGCATTAAATATTCTATTGTAGCTTACATTCAACTTAACTATCTACAGTAGTCAAACTTTTGCCTTGTTATTTGTAGTTATTTCAATTCTTTAATATCATCCATTACAATCTTCTATGTATTGGGTTTATTTGTGTACTTACAGCACTTTACTACTTTACGCAAAATTTGCTGAGCTATGTTTTTGTGCAGGCAACAGGATTCGCAAGAATTTCTGCGGTTTCTCCTGGAAGGACTAAATGAAGATCTCAATCTGGTTGTGAACACTGCCAGAAGATCAAGTCGATTATCTCCTGATTTAAATAAACTGAGGTAGGGAATCGGGGTATAAAACACATGCAATGTTGAAAATGCCTGGCAGCAGTATACTGACAATTGACATGAATTTTTTTGGAAAAAGCCATTGTAACAATTTTTCAATATTTATTTAGAATAGGGCTGGTAATGGAATACCATTAGCTAAAAATGCCAACGCAAAAAAAGATTATATACTTCACTCTCAAATTAAGATTTGACTATAATCTGTATAATATTTTTTCTCATTTTTTGCAGCGAAAAGGAGTTGTCAGATCACATGTGGAAGCAGTACAAGTCAAGAGACAATAGTTTAATAACTGGTAAGGAATTTCTTTGATTTGTGCATACTAATATTTCTTTGATTTGTGCATATGATCACATGAAGGTCATTTTATTTATTGGATAATTGGCGGTCATCACTGTATTGTTGAATCAAGTTTGTTTTGTTATTAAAATAATATATACAGTTCGCTCCGCGCGTTCATAAACAAATCAATTAATTCGACCAAACTGGTACATGATATACTTTATATTTCTCAGCTTATTGGCCCGATCACAGTTACCTATCTTTGCTTGTCATAGATGTATGTCCCTTATGGTAAAATTTGTTATTTGCTTTGCTATAAACCGCCGAAATTATTCCAGATAAAGACAGTGGCGGACATTTCGCGAAATATTGGGGGACAAATTTAATAGATTGCCAATATATGACTACCTTTTGTAGCTGCTTAGTTATTTATTAAACTTTTTACCTTAAATATCACGCAATATATAGCCTGATTTTAGCCTATCAATGTTGTCATGGTTGAAAAATTATTGTTACAGATTTTTACACAGTTGTTCAGCTATCACTAAAAAGCTTTCAGAACCTTGGGGGGGGGGAGGGCTATGTTTATACGTGACCAGACGAATTTGGCACGGTATAGGGCATTCGTCCACTCTCATCGGTTCACATCAGGCCAAAAAAAAATATGTGGGTTTCCGGTTTCTTCTTATAAAAACTTAGGTAGGGTAGGTCGGTTTTAACTTTTTTTTTAACTTTTTTTTATTTTTTCGAATAAGCGGACGCCATTTTGTTTAGTCAGTGCTTCCACATCCAAAGATAAATTTCCCTAATATTGCCTCAAATTTCAATTTTCCACAAACTTTTTCCTCTAAGTGGAAACACTTACAAGCATGATCCAATAAAAAAGTTTAGGGTCGGGATTTCGACGTCCAAAAGCTAGGTAGGGTCGGGAAACCGGAAACCCACATATTTTTTTTTTGGCCTCAGGGTTCACATGGGAATTATTACGGTTAGCTGGGTTCGTATTCGTCCAGTTTCATGCGTTTCGTGTGAATGCGTCGGTGAGAGTCGTGCAAATGCGAGTTCCGAATCCGTCCAATCCCGTGTCAATTTTCACCTACTTTGTCCTTGATGTATCTGAATGCATAGTTTTAATTCTTTGAAACAAAATATGCACACAAAGCACGCACGCGTGAGCACAATGGACTTGAGCAGGGCTTGAAATAACAGCCGGATCGGCAAGAAATTGTTTATGATCGGCGGAGAAGCAAAATTACCAATCACCGTTGACCATTGTCACAAAAACATGCTTACCTGTGCAGTTAATTAAAAGACAAATAAATCACACTCAAAACCACGCGAAAAGCTCTTGTTCAGTTGATACGACAGGAAAGGGTAGGGGTACTTTTCTAGTTTTCTCGCTGTCATTTAGTATAAAACAAATTTGCATGAAGTACTTTAAATCTCTTCAACAGTCAACCAATTTTGGATTAATTTTCAGTTCTTAATTGATAAATACTGCTGTTTTGCTACGAATAGCCATGACAAAATGAAATACTGATAATTGAAATTTGAAAAGTGTTATAATAAAGTTATTGCTTGGGGTTGTTGTTCTTATTATTATTAGCAAACTCAGGAAAACGCTCCTGATTGGCCAGATTTTCATTAGTGATCGGCAGAAAGTCGTGACTGCCGATCACCATGATCGGGAACTTTGGGAACGTCATTTCAAGCCCTGCTTGAGTATCATTTTAAAGAATTCACTGCTTATCCTTTCAGATTTATTTTGTGGCCAAATAATGAGTACGCTGACTTGCACCAAGTGCAATCATCGATCTGTGACGTATGATCCATTCTGGGATCTTTCTTTGTCAATACCAAGGGTTTGTATTTTCTTTGCTGTGTTTGATATATCTTGACCTGTTTCAAACGTCGAACTTTTCATGTGCCGAACCTAATGCTTTAAGTAAAACGTGTTCACAAGCTCGTTGCAAACGTTTGCATTTAGTTTGCGAGTTGAATCCAGCGAGCTCTATATACACGTATATATATATCTGGAGCAAGAACTTCAATCATGAAGGTCGTAAACAGTTTTAATACCTAACCATTTTCCCCTGTTATCAGTTTATCAGTTCATAAAACTGTAGTATTATTTTTTAAATCGATGTCCAAATAGAAAATTTCGGCACACTCCTCGCAGACAAAAACAATAGAAGGGACTGAAACTGACATCCAATAACTCCATAGTTTCATTTCTTGGATTCGAGTTCTCGCTCCAGATATAGGTACAGTGTATAGAGCTCAGTGGTTGAATACAGTGAGAACAATATATATTATATACCATATTTACTCGTTTGAGCGCCGCGGCGCTCTGTAAATTTTCAGATATGCGACGCTTATTCGGGGGCGGCGCTCAATCGGGAGCGGCGCTCTTTAAAAAGAACTTTTAACAATAAAATAAACAAATTTTAAATGTCTTTGTCCTAAATGTTCCCATTTTGACGGGCGGAAAGTTTTTACACTGTTTAGTGAGGCGCTCATTCGGGGGCGGCGCTCTTTAAAAAAATGTGATCTCAAATGCGGCGCTCATTCGGGGGCGGCGCTCAATCCGGGGAGGCGCTCAAACGAGTAAATACGGGAACCGCACCAGTTGTTTGAAAGGTGATTGGCGTAAACCTACAGTAGGATTTAACCTACGAGAGAATAATATAAAATTTTTAAGCATTTATTTTGAGGGCGTGTGTGTGAACTTTTAAATCCTTATTGCGACAAAACTATCTTCTATGAATTAATTTGATCGAAGTTTTGAAATAGAGAACCATGCGGAAATACACAAAAACAAAACAGTGCATTATAACTTAAACAAATCTTGGCATTGTGATTGGTCAGCGAAAAAATTCGCCGCGAAACGAAAAAAAGTTCGCCGCGTTTACTGTTCGCGCGACGTTCTTGACAACACGGACGCCGACCGAAAGTCAATCGAACCGTTATAGATGGCGAATGATGGCAACAGCCGTTCTTGTTTGAAATCACGAACGTGAAAATGCATCGACTGCCGTTCATAATTCCAAGCAAGAACTTCTGACGTTATTACTCTCCATCTATAACGGTTACTGTCAATGCAATGGAAGTGTTGATAAAATATTGTACCAATTCCTTTCCTCAAGTTGATCAATTCATTTGATAGAAAATTGATCAACTTCCTGTTACTTTTAGATGAGCCATTTAGATTTCGTTTCAGAACCGATTGACCAATTGGAAACGCACAGGAAGTAAAAAGAAATTTGAATTCGTATGAATTGATCAACTTGAGGAAATGAATTCATGCAATATTTTATCAACACTTCCATTGCATCGACAGTAAGCTTTATTGTATTGTGTTATACTTGGTCTGAAAAAAGAATCTTCTATTTTCAGAATCCATACTCCTCCTATTCGAGCAGCAGATTTACGGGTTCTTCTGTGACATTATCGGAATGTTTAAAGCTCTTCACGCAAGAAGAAGATCTGGACGGAGATGAAAAACCTGTGAGTAATAAATTCATGAACCGTACAAATCATATGCAGGAGTGACGTGACCTTCCTTAAAATAATGCTCTGCTTAATAATCTAATCCATGTCGAGTAAAATCTAGTTTGTTTATTACCGATAATTAAATTGTCGTTTGTTTTCTAGAAATGTGAGAAATGCAAGACGCGACAGAAATGTCAAAAACAAATTAAGATTCATCGGTTTCCTAGAATATTAGTTATTCGTATCCTTTGTTGAACTATAATTTTTCAACTTAACCCACGGTAAACCTAATCGTATTCTGACTGGTAGTAATAATGGTATTGTTGTGGGAGGAATAGTGCCAATCCCAAGATAAGCTTATTTGTTTCCACATTGTATTGTCATATCAGTACATCTATATTTATTTTCTAAAAAAATTGTCTCCAATGGTTGTTTTCCATTACTCGTCCCATGCGGGTCGAGCGAATGGGAAACGGTTTGAATTGGCTTACAGAGTTGCAGTGGCAGTTGTAAATGACTGAATAGTAAAATCATACAATGAATTCATAATCGTGGAAATACTTAACTCAGTCTGTTCAGATTTAAAACGATTTTCTGGATTTGGATTCCGATCAAAACTCCAAACTGACGTGGATTTCCCGTTGAATCACTTGGATATGTCTAATTTTGCTTCGAAGTATTCACACGAATTCTCTAGTAAAGGTAACGGGAACTCTAGCAAAAGGGTAACGACAATTACGAGAGTGTAAACTCAGTATAACTTCTTCTTGTCACAAGGAAAAAGTGATAAAATTCCTGAGCTTTTTTCTTTAGCCGTTTCCTTGTAGTAAATGCTTGTCTTTTCTCTTATTTACACCTATAATTTTGGAAGACGTTTTTCCTGCCATTTCCGTAGACTTGTGCATGCGCTTGACGTTTGATCGCGGTGTTTTTTCCACCTCCATAGGCGCAACCTCGTTCCCAGGCTATTCCCATCGCCGTTGTGTTAACAAAGTTTAATTCCGCATCCATTCAGTACCATGCATATCTTGCACAGTGAACTCCATAGATATCTGGAGCGATAACTCGAGTCCAAAAAGTGGAGCCAGCTTCGTGATAAGGTTACAGAACACCTTTGAGTGTTAATTTTGCCTAAAAATTTTTTTATTGGTTTCCATGAAAGCATTAGACTAGTTCTACTATCTGACCAAGTTTGAACGAAAAATGTTGAAAACTCGCAAAGTTATTTAATTAAATACATTTCGCTGCAATAAGAAAAACATTGAAAATGTAATATTCAAATTCAATTTTCTCCCGAAAAATTTTACGGTAATTACTGATTTTCAAACGAGTTGTGCTCCTGCGGGTTTTAACCAATTTTTCTCAAATTTTCACAGGACATAGCTAACGACGTCAGTTTCAAAATTGTGTTCGGCTTTGTTCTAATTTTGTATATTTTAATAATAAAGAGCAATTCACTCAAACAATTCAGAAATATATTGCAGTCGTCAAAGAAATCGCCATATCAGCGGAATGACGAAATAAACAAAAATTTCCGAACACAATTTTTTAGAACTATTTTACTGTATAAAAATGATATTTTCATAAATATAACTTAAAACCAGCAGGAGCACAACTCAAAAGCGTAACGGTACCGCGATTTAAGATTTTCTTGAATAATTCTTACATTATTTTATTGTTTGTTAATTTTACAACTTTACCATATTTTGCATGCACTGGCGAACATTTGGTGAAAATTTGATTAAAATCGGACTGATATTGAGCGCGCAGTAGCAGTTTTCCGCAAAACGCCAAAAAGGGTGTCCTGTAACCTTAACCGCGCAGACCAAAACAATAGAAAGAACTGGAACTGACGTCCTATATACCTCCTCAATTTCTGCCATCTTGGCAAGGAGTGTGCCGAAATTTCTTATTTTGACTTCGATTTCAAGAAACTTGAAAGAATTAGAAAGAATTGCATTTATGGGAAAAATGGCATAAAAAACTGTTTACGACCTTCAGAGCTATTGGACGTCAATGGCCGCCATCTTGGCTTCATTTTTCTGACAGGCCGAATGACGGAAGTTCTTGCTCCAGAATAGATATATATATATAGATATATATAGAGAGAGCTCACTGCTCTTGCCTAGTTTGCTTTGGTTTCTCTTCAAATAGTTTAGTGTACGTGTATCTTACTAGATTCTTCCTGTGTCAAGTATAATTTGTTTGCTGTGTCGAATCATAGTGGTAGTGCATTTGGTGGTCATTACACAGCATATTGTAAACATCCTGAGTCTAAGGAATGGCATAGTTTTAATGATTCCAGGTATGTGATACGCGTTTCGAAAGCCCCGGTCAAACGAGAGAATTGGTTAGAGTTATTAAGCGAGTGTTTGCATGACAGGGTTTCCTCAACTCTCCGGTCAAACGAGAACAGGGGTTGCTCAGAGTTGATGAGAGCTTTCTCTACGCGCGCGGTAATATCCAGTCAACTCTCATCAACTTTTACCTCAAAGTTGGTGAGAGTCGATGAGAGTTAGCGGTGAAACGCGAGCGAGAGTAGCAACTCTCATACGTTCGACCGGGGCTTAACTTTACATCCATAGTGCTATTACCGTAACTCTAGCTCAGACGCACTCTTATGACCCCATGGCCGCCAAAGAACGTTATTAATAGATTAAAGAACCATGTTGTTCTTCGGAAAATGTGGTGTGTACATTTTCACTGAACTCTATATAGTGTTTTCAACGATGTTCATTGCTCACACTCACAGCCCAGTTATAATTGTAGTCCATGTAGACAGTGGCGGAAATCCACTTTTTCCGGGGGGGGGCAAAGCCTCCCAAATTTCCGACGAACCCCCCTATTTGCACTGGAAAAGGCCGTTTTTAGCCTTATTTAGATCAAAATTTCCGAAAATTCATCAATTTTCCGTGAAGGTGGGGGGAGGGGCGGTCGCCCCCCGCCCCACCGAGATTTCCGCCATTGCATGTAGAAACAAACATTTCTATTATTATTTTCCATTCCTGTAGAGTGGGTGCGTTATCTAGTTCCAGTGTCCGTGGTTCACAGGCGTATGTTCTCTTTTATGAAAGAGATGAAAGAGATGAAAGTTAGGTGTAGTTGATCTACACTCTGTGACGGTGTATGTTTGGATATACATTTTATTGTAATATAAATTTTAATATCAGTTTTAAGTAAGTAATCAATTCTTATCTAAAAATAATTAACCAAGTTTGTAAGTGTGTAACATAATTTATTATAACTGCATATAATAACGCCGTAGTGTATAGATCGACCTGAGGTCATTAAATTAATACTTGCATGTATAAATTACCATTCCTATATATAGGAATCTAGATGTCACAATATACTTAATATTTAAATTCAAGACAATCATGAAACTTTGATATTTATGAACGTCCTTTCGATAGTATTTATTTTATTACTACGACAGGATTTAATTAAATGTGTAGAAAAATGTGACTGTTGTGTATTTCTGAAATACTCCCTTGAAAAAGTATAGAGCGTTTGCACATGACGTCACAGCCGCCATGTTGGTGTCCAATTCAAAAGAATTTTAATTAGACTCTTTTGTCTGGAACACCAACCATGGCCTATCGAAGGGGAGATGGCTGTGAAACTCATTAGAATAACAATATAACTCATTATCTGTGTTAGTCAACGTGTATTCATATAAATATGGTCCACCGTCACGTGTCTATTGTATTTCTGCCAAATCCACCAATAGCAATTTCCAGTTTCCCTATTGTTCGAGTCACGGATAGGTGACTTTCCTAAAACATTGCTATTGGTTAGTTGGGTAAAAATACAATACTCACGTGACAGTGAAGGACCAGATTTATGAATAAACGTTGACCAACATAGAATACGAGTTATATTGTTGTTCTAATTGAGTTTCACAGCCATCTCCCCTTCGATAGGCCATGGACCAACATATGGCCGCCATGGCTTTTGTTGAGTTGGTCCCTGGGGAATGAGTGCAAACGCTCTATTATTATTATTACTGCATGGAGCCCAGTTAAAAATACGTTTTGCAATAATGTACAGTAGTCCACATAAAAATATTAAACATTTATAATAACTTTGCTTATATATTTTTCGAGGGTTCTTTTTAATTGTGTACGCAATAAGAAACTTATTTCCCAGCAGCTCATGCACAGTGATTGCCCACACTCCAACTGTATATGAATTGTAACTTAAAAACCAATGTCCTATAACCGTGGTCCTATACGCCTATAATGTAAACCACCCGGTATTACAAAGTTAGCTGTCATGGTTTGTGTTTGAACTACCTGAAAGAATGACAAAAAAGGAAAACGATTTTAAAATCATTTTCAGGTTCAGACACGGAACAACATTTACTGCAGAACACTACACTCATGAATTCAATCGATTCGACACTTTAGAATAAAATAAAAATAGCAAAACATGGAAATTTCCTGGGTCTCGGAACTTTACAGACTTATTTGTTCTGCGTTCATATCAGACCGAAATCCGTCAGGCGAGTTTCCCCTGTCGTCTTAGACGGAAATGCGTCTTTTAATATGAATTCAGCTATTTTTATAACATATTAACCGACAACATCGTTTTCATAAGTTGGCATAATTTATTTACAACTATTGTATAGAGGAGCATTTTGATTAAACGCCACTCAAGATAGCAATGACAGTACTTGATCAGGAGTTCGTACTACGATTGATTTCGGATCTGTATATTTATTAAACGGATTCAACACAGCATCGTATATTTTTCTGTACGCAACACACACCAGATCACTGGAACGTTTATTCACGGTATCCCTACAGTAGATAAAATTATTTGTGACCCCAACAACCTCGTAGCGAGGGGAGAAAAGATCTTGGTAGACGCTGGTCACGTGATCTGCTACACGCGTTAAAATTATGAGCCTGCTGTTTTAATAACAGGATTGAACAATGTTGTGCGGCCCACATTGTTCACACTTGTCAACAATATTGAACAATATTGTCGAGCCTGAATCGGGTGTAACAATATTGTTCAATATTGTTGACAACTGTGAACAATGTAGGCCGCACAACATTGTTCAATCCTGTTTTCATCAATATTGCAACAACCTGATCGTTTTTAGCTGTGTAAAATCATGGATTGTAAAATAACTGGATAGGAAACTTCCTGACGTCATCGACTGCATCCTTGTTGAAAAACGTGACGTCACGCGTATTGCGAATGTTACCAAAGTTCTCGGCATTTTTGTTGTTTTGCTATATTTTCCACTTTAAAAGGGTGATATTGAGATTTGAAGCATAAACTGGTCTAATTGTTTTAAAAACATGCCTAAGCCACGACAAAGTATTCAAGGTAAATGTTTTTCGTCTTTGTTTTGTATTTTTTACATTTGTAGCTACGAAATTAGCGTCACAAATTTGCGATGTATTTTTCACTGTTTAGTGCTTGAAATATTTGCTAAAATTGATTGGGAATACTTAGAGTTTTCATCGTAGAATGGCGTGGTTATATTTATTTGCTCTTTGACTAAAATGTTCAGCTGTATTATTGCTAAACATGCCGTTTTTGAGAATTTGGTTTTCAACTAGGTTGAGGCATCTAACCACGCCATCAACCCATTGAAAACATTAGGTCACGTCAGCTAGTTTCCTATCCATTTATTTTATTATCCATGGTAAAATCTAGCAGATTTTTAATTAGCAATCCAAGATAAGATCAAATATTTTATATTTGGATGATTTGTATAGTTTAATTTATAATTTGCATTTTGTATGATTCTCGTAAAGGAATCCAAGATATTTAATTAAAAATCTGCTAGATTTTAGCAGATCACGTGACCAGCGTCTACCAGGGTCTTTTCTCCCCAAGAGGAAAGACCCTGGGTACGAGGTTGGGTCGCCAAGAGGTTGCCGGCGGCCTGGGGCAAAATTTTTCCAGAGGGCATATGACGTCATAAGGGGTCCAATATGACGTCATAATTGTTGTATTAGCGATTTTAATTGGAATCGTCATCATAATCTGTAAAAACAACACGGCCTATCAAAAGAACTATTAGAGAGCTTTAGATTTTACTACCAGTGTGACTACGGCATTCGTTTATTTGGATACGCCATATTCTTACGCCGTCAAGTATACCGACGCCTTTTAAATCTCGTAGCCGTGGCCAAATTGACAACGGGATTTTTGAAAAGTCGCGTGGTAAAACAAGCACATACTACGAGTTAATCGCGTGCGTACGTAATGGCGTAAGAAGACACAAGAGACCCAGGCTCTATTTGCCCGCACCCGCCTGTGACTTCCTTATAATGATGGAAGGAAGGTAAGATTGAGACCAAAATAGCCCAGACTCGGCATACATGTCACACAAAACTATCCTCGACTTTTCGCCTTTAATGCATTTCTTTCAAGATTAATCAATATCCCCCGCAAGAATGATAAATCAAAGAGCTTAAATTCGCTCTAAAATCCGTGAGGGAATGACGAAATTTGGCCAAAATATATCCGCGTGCCAGGCTTGCTGGACAAAAACCGGAAGTCGTTGAACAACTCAAAATACACTCAACCCTGATTGGACAACGAATATTAACAAACATTTCAAATTTTTCTCCACTGGGAGGGGGACAGTAGTGTAATAATTTGAATCAAAACAATTAACAAACGTTGTCGGGGGAAAACCAGTGCAAATTTATTTATTTTATTTATTTAAATTTAGATGTTTAGTCAGTAAATACGGATAGTTTACCCTATTTTGGTCTCAATCTTTCCTTCCTTCCCTCATTATAAGGAAGTCACAGGCGGGCGCGGGCAAATAGAGCCTGGGCTCCTGTGAAGAAGATGGCGAGCATGGGCAAACAACGAATCTCGTAGTCGTACTCGTAGTAAAATTTAAAGCTCTCTATTCGACCCATAGATATCTTATATACACTAGATAGCGCATCTATATAATTATTCTGCAATTCAAAAATTGAAGCCGTGATTGCATATTCCCATGAAATGAGAGGACTCGTATGTTCTCTATTTCTTAAACAGGGAACTTAAACATTAAGTTAATTAAACCTATTCCAAATACATTTTCAAACTATTCAAATGATGAAAGTTATTGTTGTTTTTTAAGCGTTACTTGGCGAGCGGGAAACTCCAACATGGCGGCCATCTATTCAAATGGAGGTAACCGCTGGAATATTCTTGGCTTCAATTTTACTAAAAGAGATGCGCTATCTAGTATATATTAAGCCTGTTTTCCACTAGGCGGAATTTTGCGCGCGGAGCGGAATCTTTCTTTGTCTTTTCTAATTAGTTCCACCCGAGAAATCACAAGACAAAGAAAATTTCCGCTCCGCGGCAAAATTCCGCCTAGTGGAAAACCGGCTTAAGATATCTATGATTCGACCGCACACGTACTTTGCTTATGAAGATTCAAAATGCGATATCTAAAAAAGGTTTGTGGAAAACTGTACACGTAACTTTGTTTAGTCGGGCAGAACAAGAAACGTTTTATAGGTAAACGCCCACCAAACCTATTTTTTCTTAACTCATGCATTTCAGGCTTTCTTCGCTGAAATTTGATAAAACTACGTGCAATGTACCAGAACGCATGCCTATCATGTGATGTAACCTTATGTATACCGTCTAACGTCAAGTATAATGAAATACGCTATATATGGACAAAGACGAAATGTTTGTAACATGCATGTATAAAACAAGCAGCGTAATAGCATTCGTGTAATCTAAATTTTGAAAGTTAGACTTTGAGTGTAAAACCGTTTGATAGTATATATAGTACCTTAAACGTGTGCTTCTGAGAAGATCAACTTGAGGTAACACTAAACTGTCCGGGGACGAAAGATATTTGTCAAATTTACTCTGCAAAATAAAAATATGTATTAAGGTGTACTACCAAATTAAAATAATTGCGTATTTACAATACAAGCGTGCGTCTGCTTTCTTGCAAGATTTCAGCAAGTGTTGTCACGGGAATCAGATGATGGTTCCCAGAGTATGCCTGCTCCTGACACTTCCAGGAGCAAACAAATCATATATCTCACATGTTTATTTACTTGCCACCACTACAAGACATCTGATGAAAAGAAGAGTACTTTTCCGCTGACTGAGGCACCAAAGAAGTGGAAAATCTGCCGGTTTTCCACTAGGCGGAATTTTTCCTGTGTTTTCTAATTAGTTCCACCCGAGAAATGACAAGACAAAGAAGAATTCCGCTCCGCGCGCAAAATTCTGCCTAGTGGAAAACCGGCTTGAACGACTGGGGGGGGGGGGCGATGGAAACTACCGACCCACCCTTTGTTATTAAGAAAATTTAGGTGGAACGGACAGCTTAGATTATGATGTGTATTTGTTTGTAACAAAGCGAGCAATGTGTGATTAATTAAGGCCGTTTTCCACTAGGAGGAATTTTCCGCGCGGAGCGGAATTTCTCTTTGTTAGGGCCTGTTCATATGGGCAAAAGTTATCCCGGTTAACGAGAGAACTTTTCGACTAGCCAAATACTTTTGTTCTGTTCATATGGAGAAATATTATCCCACTTACCGGGAAAAGTTTCCGGCTGTAGGTAGGTAGGTAGGTAGGTAAAACTTTATTTAACTACGCTAACCCCTACAGCGAAGGCTGATTTCCAAGGGGGCGTAGATTTAAATAGTTAAAAAATACAATTAATACAAATTATGGTCATACATTACATTACATTACAGTTAGCAACAATTACAATACATTTACAAATACAACTAGTATACAATTATTTACAAATTAAATTAATGTTAGTACTGTTCAATATTTTAAATTAATGTAATTATTTTATTAATTAATTAATTGGCCAGGTGTCGTATACATGAATTAAACGAAGCACTGAACATCAATTGAATTGAAAAGTTGCTGACACGACAAAAAGTTATCCCGCTAAGCGGGAAAGTTGTGTTCATATGGGGAAAACATTATCCCGGTCACCAAGATCTCGCTTGTCAACAAGCGAGATCTCGGTACACGGGAAAACTTTTCGTCTCATATGAACGCAATGTAACTTTTCATATTATTTTCGTAACAAGGCGAGATCTCGCTCGTAAACTTGTCGAAAAGTTTTCTCGCTAACCGGGATAACTTCTGCCCATATGAACAGGCCCTTAAGCCGGTTTTCCACTAGGCGGAATTTTGCGCGCGGAGCGGAATTTTTCTTTGTCTTGTGATTTCTCGAGTGGAACTAATTAGAAAAGACCAGGGCGCTTATATAGGCGCTAGACCTCTACAGGGTGTCCCAAAAAAACGAAAATTATTGAAATCACCAATAACGATTTAATTGTTAGAATTTGAATGACTAAGCACTCTGTTGGTTCCCACGAGTGCATAAATGATTGACGTAAGTAAATTTTATGCATACAGAAACTATTTAAGAAGCTGCTTTAAATTCCCAAAAGCAGAAAATCGCGCACTTTACAAGGAGATGTTCTTAACTAAATTTTAATACATGCACCTTGTCAATATTTTACGCATCATTACGTTCAGCTTTTTGGTAGGGCATTCAAAGTGATTTCAATAGTTTTCGTTTTTCTGGGACACCCTGTATATAAGCGCCCTGGAAAAGACAAAGGGAAATTCCGCTCCGCGCGCAAAATTCCGCCTAGTGGAAAACGGCCTTTAGTTCCACCCGAGAAATCACAAGACAAAGAAAAATTCCGCTCCGCGCGAAAAATTCCGCCTAGTGGAAAACGGCCTTTAAGACCAGATTCCACGAGGCGGAATTTTTCGACCGAAACGAAATTTCTCTTTGTCTTTTTACAATTAGTTCTGCTCGAGAGCTCATGAAACAAATAGAAATTTCGATTCGGTCGAAAAATTTCGCCTAGTGGAAAACCGCCTTTAGTTCCACCCGAGAAATCACAAGACAAAGAAAAATTCCGCTCCGCGCGCAAAATTCCGCCTAGTGGAAAACCGGCTTAAATTAGTTCCACCCGAGAAATCACAAGACAAAGAAAAATTCCGCTCCGCGCGAAAAATTTCGCCTAGTGGAAAACAGCCTTAAGGCCTGATTCCACGGGCGCTTTATCTCGGCAAAATGCGAAATATTTCGCCTGTTTCTTTTGAATTGTGAGCAATCAAGTGGAAATAATTTATTCGAGTAGTCGCAATTCAAAAGAAACAGGCGAAATATTTCGCATTTCGCCGAGAAAAAGCGCCCGTGGAATCAGGGCTTTAAATGTCAAGCTTGCGGCCGATGCTGCATGCCAGCTCCCAGCGAATGAAATATTTTTTAACTATAATAACTACCGACTGACTGAATGTAACAATTGTGTATGTATTTACTCCGGTGAAATTATTTGAAATTATTATGCTATTCTGAGTATGTCCTCACCGGCGGCAAGTATAAATTTTTCATCTTGCCCGGTGTGGACAAAAATAGAATACTGAATAGTGAAACCCACCTACAACATATCTCATTAATAACCGCGTTGGCAATAGTCATATACTTCTCTAAGGCACCGGTCATTAATTACAGGGGAGGGGGGGGGGCTGGTGGAAATGAAAAATTAGATGCTAAAATTAATCCCCCCCCCCCTTGATGATAACACAATTATACATGACCCCATGGCGCATTCGTAATTTAAAGTTCTTATAAAGTGAAGCTACATTTGATCATACTGCCCCATCATAGTTGCCAACATTGGGAATAAAACATCCGTGAGATTTTGCTTTGGGGGGACCCACAAGGTGCCACCATAGTTGGCGTCGAGCAGAAAAATTTGAAAATATGGAGTCTCTAGATCGTTGGAAATGGCATTTTCAGAGTCTTCTAAACCTTATACACACAAGTTTTGGTAGCTTTTCTTTAGATATACAAAACCATATTGTTGAATACCCATGCCGGTACGAGGTTGCATGAAGTGATGTTTTGATTATCTATTTTTGGCTTAATGGCGTGAATTTTTTCAGAAGAAAAAAGTTTGATGTAATTTGACGCAAATGAAGTCACTTTTAATGGTTAAAATGTGCAAAAAAGCCAACATATTTAACTGAGAACCAGTTGGGTTATATTCGAAATCTGATCACTGTGAGGTTTTAGTAAAATCTGCGATGGTGATGGTAGATCTGTGAGAGTTGGCAACTATGCTCTATATACATGTATCGTAATTTATATATTCTTTACCATTTATATATTGAGTCAACGGCTGTTCCAATGTACATGTTTACGTTGAAATCAGTTTAATAAATGGTGTTGTGTTGGAGTTTACTACAGTTCTACTACTCTCTATTTTTATCTGTAGGTTTTATGGTACAACATGGTCATGCGGGGCAGGTATTTATACTGCACAAAAATTTTTGCCCCCCCCTTTTCGTGCACGAAAATACCTGACCCCCTCGTTTTCCACCAGCCCTCCCTCCCCTGTAATTAATGACCGGTCCCTAAAATACCTGAAATCCACTTCAAAACACGAGTCGAGATAATAGTAGACATATACGTCTATGCCTCCAAAGAATTTCTATACACATCAGCAAAGCACTCACCATACAGTCTTTAATGCTCTGTGCGTCCATTCCGCTCACTGTTGATAATGGGACCTAGAAAATATGGGGACATTATTTAAAAGTGTGGTCGCGGAACTGCCTGAAAAAGTTTTCCCTTCGTCCCTTCAGTGGCACGATTACAAAACATTGCGGTTCAAACGTGGCCCGAAGACTTATACTGTTTAAATAAGCATAACTGAAAAAAAGTATTATAAAAAAATGAAATCTAAAAACCTAATATAAAACCTAATGAATAAGCTTTGACATCTCAGTTACATATTAAGCCATATATTAAAAGATCGGCTGTATATCTAGTGCTTGTTCACAGTAAAAATTGTTGGTTTCAGATACAATAAGGTATAACCTTTGTTTTCCGGCGTTGATATTTTGATCGTACCCGGCCGTGTTATTCAACACACTTTCGCTATTTCAAATCACTTTAGTAAACTCGTGCTGACGTCATGTGCAAACGCTCTATATTGTGTTAAAGAGTTTGTTCTTTTAAATACATTTTACAAAATCGATAAACAGAAATGTGGGTTTTTTATCTGAATTGGGTAATTGGGTTTTCTGTCGGAGGGGATTTTGTCGTCGGGGGTTTTGTCATGTGGAGGTTTTGTCATGAATTCGCGTAATTAGCCCATTGTATAATTTATGCAAGATACATAAGTCTCCGTGGTGCCCTCTAGTTCCTTCTGCAATCACGGTCTTGATCATGTTACAGTCATGGTTACAGTCATGGTTACATCTTGGCTCTGGCATCTGATTCAATACCTTGGTGGTATGTGAAGGATCCACATATCACGAAATTATTGAACCTGATTACACTTCATATAATCCGTATATACCGTCTCAAAATTTGCCAGCGTCACATCCACCAATTAAAGTTGTATTATATTGATGACAAAGTATTTGTGAACATTGACATTGTACGTTATTGCCATCTCCACAGAAAGCTCGATCCAATCTTTATGTTCCCCATTAACTTTCAATATCCTAATAATGCTGTCAGTGAACTTGGTCTCATCTTAAACCTAATCTATTGTAAAACAATATAGTAACTGTTCATTTCGTTTAGATTGCTACATGCCGTTGTCGTCCTGGCATCTGCTAAAACATTCTTATAGCAAAAGCAATAAATGGTACCATATTTGCACTTTGCTATTAGGGAGCACTAACCAACCCACCATAGCATGGCCCCATTGCCTTAAATGAGTAAACTGTGCCTGTGTAGTTTGATGCCATCAAAAAATTTTAATTCATGCATGTTTATCGTAAAATAGACTAGACCATAGCAGCAGTAATAATTGAAATAAGTATTTTAACTAGAATACCCCTTGTACTACCCGTCGCAGTTAAATGTAAAATAAACTTTATTTCTAAACTATAAACTATAAAATATAAGTTGAAAGTCGTTATAAACGTGTTTTTCGATTCGATTCATGAAACCAACAAAAAGCGTCTCGTTTGCGCATGTCTGACATATTGTTCGCTATGACAAAAATAGCGGCGACAATTTAACCGTTCACAACACTCCCGGGGTTGATCAATAAAATTGATCAATTAAACTAATACTAAATTAATGTTAACGTTAATCAATGTACGTGTCAACGTCCATCACGAACTAAGTTGTCTTCTTACGATTTCGCCAACTACAGCTGCCTTACGTCTCGGTGTTCGTCTTTGTAGTTGGTCGTTATCTTTTATTTCTGTGTTCTGCTGATCCGCACGGCTCTGGACACCGTTGTCATCCGTCGCACTTGCCTGTACTTCGAGGGGAATCAAATACTGTATTGGTCGCCGTAATGTGATCCGTTTACCGCTTTCACCGTTAACCATAACTTTAGCTGACCGTACTGTACCATCGCTACTGGGAAGCAACATTTCCACTTTAGCCAGTTTCCAAAATGTGCGTCGTGAATTGTCATTCCGTAAAATTACCATATCTCCAACTGCTATTTGCACATTGCTGTTTGGTCGAATCGATTTGAACGATTCTCTTAAACTCAACAAGTATTCTGTTCTCCATTGTTTGATAAACTGGTTTAAAACGCGTTGATGGTACTTTGCTCGCTTGGTGAGAGACTGATTTGTGCTAATAATCTCGTAATGCTTGTCATTTGGAGCGCTTGAAATTTGTCGTCCGTAGATCAAATGCGATGGTGTGAGTGCGTACGATATTCCCTGTTCGTCATCATACATAAACGTCAACGGTCTATTATTAAGGGTGCTTTCAATCTCGACTAGTAGGGTGCGTAGTTCTCCAAAAGATAACGAAGCGCGTCCGATAGCTTTCTTTAGACAACGTTTAACACTTCGCACCATCCTCTCCCAGAATCCACCGTGCCAGGGAGCTTTCTCAGTAATAAACTCCCATGTTATTCTTCTATTGACAAAATAACGATTTACTTCTTTCGATTCTCCAATCATCCTCACTTCTTTTGATGCCAACTTAAATGTTTTTGCATTATCCGTCAAGACCTTCGTTGGCAGTCCTCTACGACTTGAAAAACGTCTAAACGCTTGAAGAAAGGTAGCTGCTGACATGTTTTCTACTAGTTCTAAATGCATAGCCCTCGTAGATGCACAGGTAAAGAGCGCAATGTATACTTTGTCTTGGTCGTTGCTGTTAATTGCTCCAGACGATTTTTTTACGCAAACTGGACCAGCGAAATCTATACCGGTATTAGAGAAGGGTGGTTCTTCGCTTACTCGACACGCTGGGAGCTGCGGAGCTTTAGGTGTTGGGAAGGGTTTCGCTTCGATCTTTCTGCACACGACACATCTTCTTACTATTCGCTTCACTGCTTCTCTACCTCGTTGGATCCAATATTTCTGACGAATCGAGTTGAGAGTGTCTCGAATGCCATTGTGGTGTACAACTTCGTGCTGCTCTTTGATAAGTAGCTCTTTGAAATAATGTGTTGCTGGTAGGAGAATCGGCTGTTTGGATTCTTTTTGTTGAGACGAATTTCCAATCCTTCCGTCACATCGTATTAAACCATCGTCGTCGCGGAACAAACCCAATTGAGAGACCACGGGTGTCGGAGTTTTTGACACTCCTTTAAGGTAATTTAACTCGTGTTGAAATTCGTGTTCTTGAACGGTCTGGATCCATCGTATTTCGGCTTCCTGTAATTCTTGCGCCGTCAACTCAGCACTTTCGAATTTGTGTCGAGGGTTTCTCCATCTTTTCACATATCTTATTACCGTTGCTGTTACTCGTAACAGTTTCAATTTAGTGCTATATCGATTTATGTCTATTATATCGCCGATATCGAAACTTTCATGATCGTTGTTGATTGATGGATTCGCCATTGAGTACACGATGGTTGGTGAGGTCTTCTTGATTTCAGCTAATGCTTTCTCCTCGTTATCGATGTAGCTTTGTTGTGGCTCTTGAGGCCAGTACTCGGGTGAATGATTCAAAAACTCGGGACCTTTCCACCAACTATGGTTTCTAACTAGTTCCTCTGCAGAACAACCTCTTGAGGGTAGATCGGCAATATTGATCTCTCCCGGACAAAATCTCCATTTCTCTCGGTCGAAAAGTTCCCTGATTCCCTTCACTCTGTTTTGAACATAAGGCTTCCATGTTTTGTCATTACGAATCCAACACAAAACGGTGTAAGAATCGCTCCACAAGAACACTTCAGGAGGCGTTTTTAGAGAGCTCATCGCTTCTTTGACAGATTTGACAAGTCTAACTAAAATAGTTGCTCCAAGCAACTCTAAACGAGGTATAGACTGACGCTTTATTGGAGCTACTCGTGTCTTGGACGCCACTAGATTAATTTCAATATCGCCATTTGCGTGTTCTGTCCGAAGATAAACAACTGCTGCAAATGCTTTGTTGGATGCATCAGAGAATCCATGTAACTCGTGTTTCACAGGGGGTTCTTCCTTTCTTGTGAAATAACATCTCGGAACTTTGATATCTTTCAAGCTGTTTAAGTTATGTACCAATCTTTTCCATTTTTCCAGTAGCTCTCCCTTTAACTCATCGTCCCAATCCACCTTTGCTAAGCATAACTCTTGAAAGAAGACTTTCATTTTAATTGTGAATGGGGTTAACAGTCCGATGGGGTCGAAAATTTTGGCAGAGAGCCGAAGGACTGATCGCTTTGTAGCAGGTAGGGTAGTGGCATCTTTCGACCATTTAACATAGTCATGGAAAAGTGTGTCCTCGTCAACATTCCAGGGTATTCCTAGAACCTTTGCTGGGTCGTTTCTTGTTTTGCATTCCTGATCACTCCCGGGGATATTATTTGCTTTATCGTTGCTTTCGTGTTGGTTTTCAGCTCTATCTGTTGCTATCTTTTCTTGCAAGTGTTTGGAATTCGTATACCATTTTCGTAAGGTAAAACCCCCCGAACTCATTAACGTCTGGGATTTCTCGTAGACTTCACCTGCTTCATTATCGTCGAAAGCACCACCAGCGAAGTCATCTACATAAAATGATTTCCGCAGCAAAGACACCATTTTGGGTTCCTTTTCTTCATTCACAGTGAGATGATGCTGCAGTACGGACGTTAGAGTGGGCGCCATGTACTGCCCGTCGCAGTTAAATGTAAAATAAACTTTATTTCTAAACTATAAACTATAAAATATAAGTTGGAAGTCGTTATAAACGTGTTTTTCGATTCGATTCATGAAACCAACAAAAAGCGTCTCGTTTGCGCATGCCTGACATATTGTTCGCTATGACAAAAATAGCGGCGACAATTTAACCGTTCACAACACCCCTCGTTCAAGGTCTATAACTGATAAATAAACCAAGAATACTTAACTATAGAAACATTTGTGAAGCATATTGTAATTTAGCTGTCTAAGCTACTAAATGTATATCCTACAAAAATATTAATAAAACTGTTTGTATATCGGCTGGAAATGCTAACGTTGTATACATAACATGAAAATATGTATTTTGCTAAAGTCTTGTAAGAATTTTGATTTATATTCATTTCTTTTGTGCTATATGGAGTGTCGTCCTTGCGCTTGCTCAAACGTCCTTACAGCAAAAACCATGGCACATTTCCTTCAATAAGTAGACAGTAGTTCTTCAGTGTTCTTGATGTATTTTGACGTCATTCAATGAGATCATCGACAACCAGGTAGTGGTTGTTAACCACTACCTGAGAAGGAATATATCATTCCTTTTGTAACCATTGCCTGAGTGTCAATTATCTTATTATCATGAGAGATAAGAAATCACGAGAACCACTACCTGAGAAGGAATATATCATTCCTTTTGTAACCATTGCCTGAGTGTCAATTATCTTATTATCATGAGAGATAAGAAATCACGAGAACCACTACCTGAGAAGGAATATATCATTCCTTTTGTAACCATTGCCTGAGTGTCAATTATCTTATTATCATGAGAGATAAGAAATCACGAGAACCACTACCTGAGAAGGAATATATCATTCCTTTTGTAACCATTGCCTGAGTGTCAATTATCTTATTATCATGAGAGATAAGAAATCACGAGAACCACTACCTGAGAAGGAATATATCATTCCTTTTGTAACCATTGCCTGAGTGTCAATTATCTTATTATCATGAGAGATAAGAAATCACGAGAACCACTACCTGAGAAGGAATATATCATTCCTTTTGTAACCATTGCCTGAGTGTCAATTATCTTATTATCATGAGAGATAAGAAATCACGAGAACCACTACCTGAGAAGGAATATATCATTCCTTTTGTAACCATTGCCTGAGTGTCAATTATCTTATTATCATGAAAGATAAGAAATAACGAGAACCACACCGAAGAAGGAACAATCATTACAATTTAACCATGGCATCTCGTTTAGTATCTTTGTAGGTTCAGATTAAAATTTATTCTGCCATGGTCACGTCCATCATGGGCATAGAATGATTTATTGATTTGTTAATGAGGAACATATAGAATGGATCGAGCTTCCAGTCAGGATGCCAATCATGGACACATAATGATATGCCATGAAACAAACGTGACATAGATTGTCCGCTTGATCCATGCTAGATGTTTTTCATCAACATTCAATATCCTAGTCCTGTCAGTAAACTTGAACTCAGTCCATCTCCCAGACACAATGATTCAAGGTCGTGGACAAATGATGAAGCGAGTTGATCGTTCCTCTTTCGTTGCTGGCTCTAATTCACTCTAATTCATTCTCTCTTCACTTGAGCCACCATTACGTGTTTTGCTGATCAAATATCACCCATTGAGAATTTCAGTTCCAATATCAAGGTCATCGGTTAGCCATTAATAGAGGTCTACCGGGGCCACGCCTCTCGTATTTTCAAGGGATTACAGACAAAGAAATCTTTAAACCAATTAACTTATAGCGACCTATTACCAGAAAGTATGGGGATGTCCCACGCCCATAAAGCACCAGATAGTAAGCCTGCCAATGACTATTCATCCCTTTCCCAAAGACCTTTGGAAATCTGTATCTTACCAACAAATTCTGAAAAGGATGGGTTGTCAACCAAATAACACACATATATCTCATACCATTCACCGTTCGAAACCAGTAAAGCCTTGACGAAAGCCACCGATTGAGCAATACCGCCAACAAAAGCTACTGCAATTCCAACAAAAACAATGACAGCAGTATCTATGCACAAATACACGTACGCTTAGCGTATTTAATCTTCAATAAGTTTGTAACCATGATTGTCAGATCATTGACAACAAGAGAGTTGTCTGTCATCTACCCAATCTTGGCGCTGACATCTTGTTATTAATTTTGTGGTATATGAAGGATTCGGTCAAATTTCATAGATCGATTATTGCTCCAGCAGTTAAACTCTTTCATTTGCGTCGTCTGGGTAACAGTATCGCACATGACGTCACCAAAATGTGAATATTCACGATTCATATTTATTACTTTTCATGCAACAACGTGACTAAACTTGTGAGTGAAAAATAAGCAAGCGTTGCCCTCATCAATGTTTATTTGGCTGAGAATTTCGTTACTTCTACTTGTCCTTGCAGACACGGCTTCCATAGAACACTACAGACTTCTATCCTCACATTCTAATAACAAGGTGTTCATCCTTTGGTGAAGGTGAAATTCAAGGCCCTTTTTCAGTAAATTCAAGGACCTAGAACTGGGCAAAATCTTTGAAAATGGCACGGATTTGCCGTAAATAATTCACTTTATTCAGTAATTTTAATCATAATCACTTCAGGACTTTCAAGGACTTTTACTCATTTTCAAGGACTTTCCAGTCCAGGACTTTGTGCATACAGTATTATTAATTTACTGCAAAAGAAAACGATATTTTTGTTGTTTTTCAAAGAAAATCGCAGTATAGGATTTTTCTATTTTGCTGTTAGATACACGAAAAACATGTGTGATATTACCCTGGTTGTTTTCCAGTTACACGAAGTAACAGGATATAGAGTGATTATTGTAGATAAAACTAACAGAAGCTAAACGTTTCTAAATACACTGTATCTGCTTCAGAAAACCTAAAAACACGAAATTCAAGAATAAAAAAAGCCAAAACCTAAAAACTCACTCCAGCCACCTCTCTTACCTTTTTCACTTATATATACAAGGGAAGTTTTCACTGATTTTCACACACAAACCGTGCACGAACCTTTTGAGCTGGTTGATCTTGAATCATATTATAGATATTTCCAATACCAGATCTTTCAAGAATAAATGAAGCTTGTTCACTGACCAAAGTATCTTGGTGCGCTTCTGTCTGTAAAATTAATAAAGAGGAGACTAGGCATGTAACTTATATATCGTTTGCGCCTCTTTTCAGTTAATTTTGGGAAGTTCTGAATGGTCACTTTCTGCACTTTTAGAGTGACATTCTTGCAAAGAGAAAAAAAAGAAAATCCTATACACTGAATGTTCAGTAATTATTATTATTTTCCTTCAATTTCTTCCTTCCTCTCCCCATACCCCGACAGTTTTCCGCGCACCCACCACCAGAGGGGGGAAGCAACTGGTAATTACACACACCCCTGGGGCCAGTTGTTTAAAAGCCGGTTAGATTAACCCTGGGTTAACGTGAAATCCGAAGCACACTTCCCAGCAGCTTGTTTATAAACTTAGAAATATTTTTCCAGAAAACTTGTCTGGATCATCAGAAGTTTAATTTTCTAAAGTTTTGAAATAAACAAACGTACAGGTATACATAAACCAAAGCAATGGGTTAAATTTAGGGGCCACGTCCATATTCATGTTGCCACGCAAAACGTCAGATTGATGTTTTGGTGCTAACCCCCCTTTTGGTGCCCCTAGTGAAAACGTCAAGCGTGTCATTGCCAGATTTATTACCTAATAAAGAACCAAGCAGACCAGACCAAGAATACATCGACATCTATCAGAAACTGATTTCAATACTCGCCACTTGTATATTCCGTGATAATTCCGTATATTCACAGCTTGATAGAAACATTTCTTAAGAATATTCAACAATTTTTTTGAAAATATTGTTACTTACCTCTGGAAAAGAAATAAAAATGCAAACAAATCGTTTTGTTTTCAAGTTGCTGCCGCCGCCATCTTGGGAAACCCAAAAATAGCCGCGCGGCGGATAAAAATGTTGGCGGAAATATTTTCGGCGAATGTTTCACAATTTCAGCGGTAAAAGCTCTTGGAAACTAATTTCGGCGAAAAGATACGAGTAACATAAAATAAAAGTACAAAAAGTCCACAAAAACGTAAGTTCTAACAAAATTTTTATATTGTCACGGAGAAAACGTCACACCATTAGAAAATTTACCCACCCACCCAAACGTGGCAACATGAATATGGACGTGGCCCCTTAACCCACGGTTAGCGCGAACCGTGCCTTGAACAACCAATCCCTGGTCTTGTTATATTCCTAATGAGGACCCGTTTTTTGTGCGGGATTAGGCGGGAACTGCAGCAGTATATGAATCGACCTCGCAACCCTACCCGACATATACATACCGATACTTATAAGTAAGTTACCTGTGCTGCAAGCATTTCAATGTGTTTATCCGTAAACTCATACACAGCTAACGTTGTCTGCATTTGATAAATACAGTTGACCATATAGGCAGCCATATCACATGCACTTAAATGACTTGCGGACATTGTACACATCTGTAGTAATGGATCAATGAGACAAGAGATAACCTAAACAAAAATGAAAAAGACAATCTGAATAACGAAATATATGGAACTTGTATTAGCACAAGTAGCTGATAAAGATGGATGTTTGACTATTAATTTTCAATTCCTCTTAGATTTTTAAAATTGACTGTCAATGAGGAGGTTAGGAAACATTACGAAAAAACATTTCATCACATTTTACTTTATTGCACTTCACTTTATTTCATTTCACTTCACTTCATCACATTTCATTTCGTTTAACTTTATTTCATTTCATTACATTTCATTTAACTTCACTTCATTTCACTTTATTACATTTCATTTAGCTTTAGTTCATTTTATTTCACTTGCTTATCACATACTAGTACCTTTAATATTGACTACGGTAATGGAGCTAAAGTATATTATATAATATATATGAGGCCAAAAAAGAAATATCTGGGTTTCCTATTTCTCGTTGCAAAAACTTAGATTGGGTAGGTCGGGTTTTCTTTTTTTTTAAATTTTTTTTATAAATGCTCATGCATGAGAGCGATATTCTACGTCAATTATGGCAGCACAGATGGAACAAACTGTTATCAACTTTGAAAGAAACAGGTTGTACTTTATATAGATAGTACAAAAGATCAGGGTCGTTGATTTCAGCGGCCAAAAGCTAGGTAGGGTCGGGAAACCGGAAAGCGAAGTCCCAGGTATTTTTTCTTTGGCCTGACTGAAAAATCATTTCTTCCATAGCCGAGGAGGACTATTTTCCTAGTTCAAAAATAAAAATTGCAGGCCATAATTTATTTGAAAACAACTCAATCACAATACTAGATTCCCCTTATTACGTTTTCGTAGCGCTTTGCATTGTGGTTATAGTACTATCACTGATATTCAAGATGGCTTATTTTTGCCCTGACCCGTGCAAGAACTTTTAAAAAAAGCTAGGGTCAGGTGCGCGATAGCCAACAGCAAAATATTCGCGAGGCCACTATCTTTATCAGTGATACCACTATAACCACAATGCAAAGCGCTACGAAAACGTAATAAGGGGAATCACAATTGCCACTGCATACTGTACCTTTGAGTAATCCCCTTGCCTAGCATCAAGCGGAACGACAGACGCATCATGAGACGACAGAACTTCACGCAGCAAAGACAAGGTTTCATTCAGAGAAGCTGTTGCCCCAAGATCTGACGGCGGGATTTCAACCTAGATGAAAACAAATTTTAAAACGTAACTTTAAGAACTTATTCTTTCAAGTAGTCATACGAAAACTAGTCATATGAAAATAACGTGGGGAGTAGAGCTTGCATTACACAACTAAAATTTGTCCTCCAAAGGTCAAAACTCAGAGAACCTCAATCTATAAGCACGAAAAGTACAATGGGCGTGTATATCCTTTCTTATTTTTCATCCTACTCGGTTTCCTTTGTTCCTATCGGGGAATATATTCAATATATTCCCCTCTAATCAATTTCCGTTTAATAATCCCCTCTAATATTCACCTGCAATGTCTTTAGAGCACAAAAAAATGAGAAAAAACAACATCACGAAGGCAATATTAAAAATTATTTCTATTCTGACTCATTAACGCGACCTCGCAATGTGAAAAGTAAGTACGTTAATTTGGCACGAGGCACCTCGAGGCACCTACGAGGCACCTCGGGGATATGTGTTCATTCACCTCGGCGCTGCGCGCCTCGGTGAATAAGTCACATATCCCCTCGTTGCCTCAAAATAACCTATACTTAATTGCGGTGCCCAAACGAAGTTTGGCACCGTTCTATATTTGTTCAGAATCATAAACCTTGGTATTTATTCAAAAATAATACGTCTTCACGCTTGTGGTGCATTTGTTTTGCGCATGCTCCATGGCACCGCACTGTAGTACTATGTATGGTTCTTCTATATGATCGCACCATTGCATGTTCCTTGCTCCTACTCACACTCGAGTACATCTAAAGTCCATTGTGCTTCTCGATGTTTTGCGGTTTTGAGTTCTGGCTAAGTGAAGACAATTATGTCGTACAGTACAATGGTACCTTGTCTAAGACTTTGCTTGCATGGAGACTGAGACTATTGAAAAACATCTTCATTGCCAGAGTATGCAACTCTTCAATTGTAAAAATGAACAAGGATTCTTCTCCAACAATAGAACTATAAAAAGGTCAGGTACATAGCAATCATCGCGATTTTGGACATCTCGCTCGATAGAACAGTTGAAGGATTTTGTAGATGGAAATTTTGAGCGGAAGATTATATAGGATTTTAGACCTAACCAGGAACACCTGCAAATATAGTTTAATTTTTTGCAGCTGCTTACGGTTAGGTCTAAAATTGTGTATAATCTTGCTCTCGACATTTCCATCTACAGAAACCCTTCAACTACACATGCATCAGTCTAATGTAGACCCATTGCACATGACGTCACAGCGCCGGTGACGATGCATCTGGAGGACAAATTAGCAATCTATGCATAATATAACTTTTGTAAACAAAGCAAATTTTGTAAAACTTTATAATAATTTTGTATTAAGAGAAGATTTTTTTGTATGTTATGTAACACGCGCTCAAAACTACCACTTGCTGTTATGACTACACATCCAAAATTTCTATTTTTCGATACGTTTCTCAATCGGCAAATAAACTTATAAAGTATGTTCAGTCCTTTATCTGTAAAATAATGCCAAAATGAAGAGATTTTAGATGGTACGCCAAAGAGAAAATGATGTCTGAAGTAATTCCACCAAGTGAAGTGCAAGAATCCAAATTATTGTAAATATGGCGTCACTTTTAAAGCGTCATTGATAATTGTATTTTAATTGACAATTTTTAACTATGATTTTATGTTTCTCAACCGGCAAATGCATTTAAAAAGGTAGCTAACCGTATAAACTAGAGAATAAAGCTAAAACATTAAACAAAGCAATTTTCGGTTTTGAATACTTTTCATCGTAAATACGTGACATTGAAAAAAATTGCCTCTTAAAATGGTTAACTTTTGCGCTGTATTTGGTTGTTGTACCCGAACAGATATTATTAGGGAGCATCTGGAGGACACCCTAAGGATTTGTGACGTCAGTGCAATGGGTCTATAGCCTGCATAAGTGGAGGGGTCTGAGGGGAGGGAGACCAAGTGGGAAAAAATGGTTAGTACATGCATAACCAAAAGTTGCATGAAAAAAAGATGGATTAAAATACACTACGCTTTAGATACTGTTGTATGGGTCGAGCAAAAATCACCAGAAGATAATTTCATACGGCAAAATATAATAAAAGACCACTTTTTATTTGTTGGAGAAAAACATTCAGTCTTTAATATTTGTACGTATACTTGACAGTTTAAAGACTAAAAAGATTTTTTAAGGAAATTTCAAGCGAAAACTATATACATATTTTAAACCGGAAGCAGAAAAATGAAAAAAATCTCTTGTGTACCATTTTAAATGTTTTAGAAAGCGTTTTAGATCATGTAAACAACGTTTCAAGATAAATTAGATTACAAAACTCACCATGGTGACACACAATATCTGTATTCATTTTTCACTGGCAAAAGAGCTATTAAGTTTTGTATCGCGAGCCAGGGGTGGATCCAGCAAGGTTTTTCTAGGGGGGTGCTGGGTGAGCAGCCGAGTGTTTCTTTATAATTCTTTAGGGGGTGGTGGGAGAGCATTCAAATGAATTGGCTTCATAACGACTTGAGCGCCGAAGGCGCAAGCTCCCTAGGGGGTTCAGGGGTATGCCCCCCGGAAAATTTTGAAAATTAGAACCCTAGAAATGCCATTTCCTGCGATATGGGGATTGAATTAGGAGCTTCAGTTTGACTTCAAAAAAGGAAAAACCTTGGAAATTGTGCCATATTTCTGAATTTGATTTTTTTGCACCCCCGTTGCACCCCTGTTGACCAAGGCCAACACAGGGGTGCGCACCCCCTATAAATCCACCCCTGTCGCGAGCGTCGCATCTTAGCGGTCCCTACTGTTGATTTTCAACCGCGCTCATGAAGAAATTAAAATGCTGCGGATGAACTGCATAGACATAATAATAGAGTCATTCATTATAATACTGTAAAAAAAACTCACCTGATTGTAGATCTATAAAATTTCAGAACACTTGCAAGTTTAAAAAGCACGACCGAGCCTTGTTCTGAGACTACCACTTGCTCAACACGTACCTAAATGGATTTACGGTAAGTTATAAATAGAGTACTCAGGGACGCCGGAACTGGGGGGGCAGGGGGGGCGGCTGCCCCCTTGCCTTTTGCTAGGGGGGGCAGGGGGGGCGGCAGAAGTGCCCTTTTAGTTCTAAAATAATACGTGATAAATCACATTTCCAACGATGCTTTTTGTAGGAAAATCACGAGATTCAGGTAATTTATAGTTTATATTTATAAAAATTTTGGGAAGTTTTTGGAATTTAGAAAAGTATCTTGAAGAAATGGTGAAAATTTAAGATATCCGGAAAAATTTTTGGCTTCACGGAAAATTTTTGTATGTCCGGAAAAAATTTTTGACCCCTAAAATGGTACACTAACCGAAATTTTTTTGGCGACGGGGGGGGGTCGCCAAAAAATTTTGCAGTGAAAAAATTTTTTTCAGTAAAGGTGCCCTTGGTGTGCGTCCTCCCCCCTTTGCCCTATTATCGTTCCGGCGTCCCTGAGAGTACTGCTAATGTTTAATGATCAAAGAAACTAAAAATGTTAAATAAAATTTGCGAAACCTAATAAAAGTCAAACCTTGAATGGTCGACAGACACCTTCAGATATATGAGCCAAAAGCTCAGAACACAGCTCGTCGGTCACTGTTCAAAAAAATATTACATGATAAATTACATAGTTATATATGTCTCATGCGCAAATTGAAATACAGTTTGCTCGTGAAAATTAGCCTGCGAAAACAGACACCCGATTGTCGTGGAGGAACAACAGAATCGGGCGCGGCTGTTTTCGCAGCCAACGTGAAAATCTAGCTTGCTGAAGTAAAAAATAATCAGTGCAGTAAAACGACTAATACATATCAATGACTAAGCACCATATACGTGTACAGGAGAAATTTGTAAGCTGCGCAATACTTACTCGAGGATTGTGCATGTTTCAATAGTGAATGTATGGATTCCTTTTCAGATGCAATCCCTTGATGAAGCCATGCCAGCATGTCCCCCAAGTATCTAAAAATAAACCAGCGTCATGTTAATTGAATAGACCTTTCCCCTTTTGAGTGAAATTTTGATCTAGACAAGTCTGGACAAAAATTTCATCACAGCTTGAAAGAGCATCACAAAATTAGTAATATTCCGAAGTTTCGTTGCGAAATGTTGTAAAATGCGGATAATATAGCCTTGAGAAGTTTGCCGTTTTTCAGTCATTTTGTATTACAAACGGGAAATTGATAAACAGATGATCAAACTGATTATCAATTTCCCATTTGTAATACAAAATGACTGAAAAACGGCAAACTTCGCAGGGCTATATTATCCGCATTTTACAACATTTCGCAACGAAACTTATTACTAATTACTAATTACTAATATTACTAATTTTGTGATGCTCTTTCAAGCTGTGCTGAAATTTTTGTCCAGGCTTGTCTAGATCAAAATTTCACTCATAAGGGGAAAGGTCTATTCAACTAACTATGGTTAGGTTTACACTGTACAGGTTGCATTCCGTACACTTCTGAGAGTTGTACATTCCGTACACTTCTGAGAGTTGTACATTCCGTACACTTCTGAAAGTTGTACATTCCGTACACTTCTGAGAGTTGTACATTCCGTACACTTCTGAGAGTTGTACATTCCGTACACTTCTGAGAGTTGTACATTCCGTACACTCCTGAGAGTTGTACATTCCGTACACTTCTGAGAGTTGTACATTCCGTACACTTCTGAAAGTTGTACATTCCGTACACTTCTGAAAGTTGTACATTCCGTACACTTCTGAAAGTTGTACATTCCGTACACTTCTGAGAGTGGTACATTCCGTACACTTCTGAGAGTTGTACATTCCGTACACGTTTGAAAGTTGTACATTCCGTACACTTCTGAGACTTGTACATTCCGTACACTTCTGAGAGTTGTACATTCCGTATCTGAAAGTTGTACATTCCGTACACTTCTGAGAGTTGTACATTCCGTACACTTCTGAGAGTTGTACATTCCGTACACTCCTGAGAGTTGTACATTCCGTACACTTCTGAGAGTTGTACATTCCGTACACTTCTGAAAGTTGTACATTCCGTACACTTCTGAAAGTTGTACATTCCGTACACTTCTGAGAGTTGTACATTCCGTACACTTCTGAAAGTTGTACATTCCGTACACTTCTGAGAGTGGTACATTCCGTACACTTCTGAGAGTTGTACATTCCGTACACGTTTGAAAGTTGTACATTCCGTACACTTCTGAGACTTGTACATTCCGTACACTTCTGAGAGTTGTACATTCCGTATGGGATAGGTGTTTTTTCGCGCCGCTACGGAAAGCTATCCGGCACTAGTGTAAACTGCCAAGCATTGTGATTGGAAAAGAGCCTGAAAGTTGTACATTCCGTACACTTCTGAGAGTTGTACATTCCGTATGGGATAGGTGTTTTTTCGCGCCGCTACGGAAAGCTATCCGGGACTAGTGTAAACTGCCAAGCATTGTGACTGGAAAATAGCCATTAGTGAATTAAATAGAATCTCCATACAATAGCAGAGGTGGAAAAAAGTATCGGAACCTGGGAACTTCCCAGTGGGAACCTATAATTTCTAGAAATTTTGGGGGTCTACAAGTTAGCAGAAATTTTCAGACATTTTTTGATGCTTGATCGCTAATTCTGAAAATTACACTGACTATCTAAATTACTAAAAAAAAGAACCAACATGACGTCATTGGTTGGGTAATAATTGTCACGGACAAATTCATTCTATAATGTATTCATGATTACAAATTCGTATTGTTTGTTTTGGCTTTGGCTAGTTATTAAGTAATACTGGCTGAATTGTTCCAGTATTGCGACCCTGCCAATAATGTCCTAAAAACAGATGTCTAAAAACCCCGCAAAAAATAACCTTTATAAAATCGCGAATATAGTTTGTCTGCATGGGCTGACAATTTTAGCACCACTGTTACACACCTGATGGGATCATGTGCACTTAATTCAATTGGTCTTGGCGTACCACCTGGACCTACACATCAGATGGAAAAATATTATTATTCCACATGTCATAATGTATAAACATGTTTTGGACCATACGGTTCCTCGAGGCAAAACGTGAAGAATTAAACAGTTTGATTGTATACGGGGTCTCCCTTCTTTTCTCCTGCTGCCCAAAAGAAGCTTCATTATATATTGAAATTTACGTCATAACCATATCATCAATAGAGGCTCATGAATCAATCCCATTTTACAGGGGGGGGGGGAGGGAGGTGAAAGACAAGATTTTGGGCCCCTATAACATGCAATTAGGTTTTCGACCCCCCCTAATGTAACATAGAGGGTAACTTGCCCCAACCGGACAGGGCATGAATGTGGTACCAAAAATGGGCCAGTGGGGCAAATCCTATCTTCCCAGTGGGGCAAATCCTATATTCCCAGTGGGGCAAATCCTATATTCCCAGTGGGGCAAACCCTATATTCCCAGTGGGGCAAATCCTATCTTCCCAGTGGGGCAAATCCTATATTCCCAGTGGGGCAAATCCTATATTCCCAATGGGGCAAATCCTATATTCCCAGTGGGGCAAATCCTATATTCCCAGTGGGGCAAATCCTATATTCCCTGTGGGGCAAATCCTATATTCCCAGTGGGGCAAATCCTAATATTCCCAGTGGGGCAAATCCTAATATTCCCAGTGGGGCAAATCATAATATTCCCAGTGGGGCAAATCCTATCTTCCCAGTGGGGCAAATCATAATACTCCCAGTGGGGCAAATCCTATCTTCCCAGTGGGGCAAATCCTATATTCCCTGTAGGGCAAATCCTATATTTCCAGTGGGGCAAACCCTATATTCCCAGTGGGGCAAATCCTATCTTCCCAGTGGGGCAAATCATAATATTCCCAGTGGGGCAAATCCTA